>JAQFXU010001287.1:0-31211 GCA_034693705.1 Spatulosminthurus flaviceps | reverse complement strand
TGTGGCCGAAAGCTCGGCAAAATAAACTAATCTCAAATAACCACGTATTCCAATTATTTCACCAATATGGCTGAATCCAATAAGACCATACGTACGTATGTACATATACCTGACTATTTTAATGACAATTTTACAGAAAATTGGCTGATTTTTTATCAAAAATTTGTATAAGTAGGCAAAAATGGTGTGAATTTTGAGATATTTAGCAAATTATTAAGATGAAATTAAAAATGTTGGTGAAAATTGTAGCAAAAAAGTATAAAATACGCCATTTTTCATGATTTTGTAAAATTTCTGGGGGGTACAGATTACGTGCTTGTACCCCTCTGAGGTTTTAGTGGAGGGGTGGTGCACTGTACCGCTTGTACGCCCCTGGTTGTTAAGCCACTGGAATTCTTTCTTTAAGCTGTCCAGCACGGGTCAGTTATCGGAATACACTTCTGGGCGATTTCCTCGAAGACTACGAGATCTTCTAGCTACCATACCCACGTTTGTTGTGATTCTAAATTAAGGGTGTTGGCATTTTCCCCGGTAAAAAACTCAACCCCGGAGCTTACCCGGAACCCCTGTAAGTTGCCAAATCTTAGCAAACATTATAACCCCCGGCGGAACTAAAAACCTCTTGGTAAATAAAAACCCCAGCGGAACTTAAAAAACTGGTGAAACTTAAAACCCCGGTGGAAATAAACACACCGGCGGACAAACTTTTAACGAAAGTTTAGCGCAATTCACGGCCAATTTATGTTGTACAGCAACGCCTATCGGTGGACAAATTAGTGTGAGAAACATGCGGTCCAAGGTCCCTTCTTTCATAATACACTCACCACAGAGTTCAGAGTGCCGCCGGTTGTGAAGGACATAAATGCTTTTTCACACGGAAATTCGTCATATATATTAAACCAATGAAAATAACTAAAGTCTGTGCTAATTGAATTGTGTCGTGGATTTTTTATTATTCTAGTTCTATTTTTATTCTCGAGTGTTCAATACTACTGCTATTACAGCAAGCATTAGTTTAAATCCTCAATGCTCCTTATTCAAGAGCTTGAACGGGAGTATTGACTTCAACATATCGTCGGCAAAAGTCCAAAAGGAGCTATATGCAGAAATCGCTTAAACGGGAATTAGCATGTGTATAGGTGAATAAATTAAAGTGGTTTAGTGCACTTTAGCTAATAAAGCTCTGATCTGCTCTAATTTATCGTATAGTTCCCCGTTAGATGAACGGGGAATGAAAGAATAAATCCGTTACAATTATTTCCTTTATTTGTTTATTATCAATTTGATTTTAGCTCCAAATCCCTTATTTACATTTTGAATCTTACACTCGTTGAAGTAAAACACTCTTTGAACTTTTTGTGACGCCAGTTGTTAAATGCAGGTTGATTGGAGGTGGCTGGGGAAAATTTAATTTTCCATAGTAATTATAATTTAAAAAATGAGGTTCAATTTTGAATGAATTGAGGATGAAATATTGATTGGAAAGACTTTTCTCCAATTAGGAGCGGGAAAGTAGGACCATCATTAATGAGAGAAACGGGAAATTCATAAGTATTCAACAATTAATGAGTTATGATTTCCTGCACTACTACTGCAATGACCGGACCTCAAATTAACAATGTAACATAAGGGATGGGCTGAGAGACCAAAGGAACAAAATGATTTTATTATTATTTTAATTGCACTCCTGCATTGCGCACTGATTCATCGTACAGTCATGATTTTAATGCTCCATTCCAATTTTAGAAAACCTCTCGGAGTTTATAATATCTGTCCTTTCTAAACGAATGACTTAAAATTCGCTTCACCTACAAAATGGCTCTCCCTAAAAATGCTTTTCCAGTCACCATGACAAGAGCTGTTCAATCTGAGCAAGTACTTACAGAACTATTCCATAGATTTAAACATGACGTTGAATTAACATAAAAAGGGAAACATATTATATTTTCCCGTGATTTCATACTGAAATAGCAATATTTTGGATATTTGCATTTGTCCTTCACATAAAAATCAATTTTCCCAACGCTTGTATACATGAAGAAAATTATTAGAGTGGAAAAAATTTCATTGCCCTATCACAAAGATTCTGTGCACTATTTTCGTGCATTGACAATTTATTTCCTCCTATTAAACATATAAATTGAATTGAATAGTTATTTCAGAGATTTTTACATTAAAATCTATTTATATAATAAATTCAAGGAAGCATACAAAATTCTGAATGAGAAAGTAATGTGATGTTGTAGGGAGTAGGAAAAAAAGTATTTTTCCTTTTAAAATAGGAAATATTTTTTGAGGTTTTTAAATGACATTTTTTATTTCCACTTTGCTCAATGTCCTTTGGCATTCCAGAGAGTAATAGAAAGAAACGTAAAATCATCAAGGATCTTTGTACAAGAGGTTACGGAATGTACACAAATGTACGCATTGACTTTGACTAGTGAAAATAACAAGTACAAAGGATCTCTCATACATTTGGAGTAGACAAGGATTGATAATTGTATGAAGAAAAGCTTGAAGAGATGAAAAGTAAGGGTTTGAGCCACATCAAAAGTAATTTTTCTCAAAGTGAATATGTCTCGAGAGATTAAAATCTACAGATCTAAAATAACTTATTCATTCCATATCTTCCCAACTTAGAACCAATACACCATTCATGAAGATGACATAATATGGTGAAAGGCGGAATACCTAATTAGAAGGTAAGGGTAAAGGTAAGCTACTTAAAAACCCACATAACTTTCCTTTGATTTCCTCCACTGGTATAATTTTCTCTTGTAATGACTTGAATTTCTCATGTCATTTTCTCCAGAAATAGACATTTTCTAAGGGTTAGAGATTGAGCACTGCTATTTTTACTGGAACTTATATTTATTTATGCTTTGTTAGTACATATTTTTTCCCTAGGATTGAGGAGGGGGGGGGGTTGTCACATAACATCTGTAATTTGAAAGAGAGAAAAGTTATGAGCATGTTTTTAGAAGGAGATAATATTCTTGAAAAAAATGAAATTTAAAAATCCAAGGAAATGTGTGTCTTGGAAAAATTCCCTAAAAGAAAGGCGCTTGTTGCTTTGTATAATTTTAGCATGGATTTTTTCAAGAGTTATTAGGTTTAACATGTTGTAGAATTGGCAATTGGGGGGAGACTTTTCTCTCATTTAATTAGATTATTCCTCCTCCTTTGACTTCCTCCCTTGTTTGTTTGAGGAACCTTGAGCCATTCAAATATGTATGACGCTATTAGTAGAGTAGAGTATAGAGAGAGGAAGTATTTTTTGGTGGATTTGGATTTTTTCTTTTTAAGGGAGGAGATGAAGGCGGAGGAGGAGGAGACCTCGTTGAAATTGTATAACTGGAGAAATTGGCATTTGACTTTCATCACTTTTCGCAATGTGTGTCTCGAGGCCGTGAGCTGCATTGAGACTAAAATCTATTTAAGGATGAAAGTTAAGCCGCCTTAATCTTTGTTTGGACGCGGAAAACTTGGTCCAAGTGAAACAATTTCTTGCCAACTTTCTTAATTTTATCCTTTGACTCTTTTTACGTCCTTTCAACCCTTCTTAAATATCCCTACTTTTTACTTACTATGTACCTTATATCACCCCCTGTAGAAAATCTATTTACCTATATTAAAAGCCTATGTATAGCTTATTCTCCCAAATGCACAATGTACACTTTTGATGTACATACACACCTAATCACAAACTTGTAGTATTTGCCTTATAAACGGTATTCAGGTCATGTAATGTCTGTCTATAAGGATACCCCAAATGGTGTTGTAATACAAGGATGTACATGTGTGTTTTTGTATGTGTGACCCTAACTTTCTAGCAGTACAATATAAATACATATAACAAGGAAATACGTGGCTTTACACATAGGCTGGAAATTATTGTACAATATTCTTAGATGGTCCCAAATAAATATATATGTATGTGGGATTCCGTCCAGTAGTGTAGAGTAAATACATAAAAGATATGTACATGAATGTGACCCAGGGATAAAAGGGAACTTTGACGGAAGAAAACTTTCCCAGTGGCAATGAAAGCATTGATATCTGATGGTAGCCAAATATGGATTTTTGTTTCCTTTCCTATAGCATAGCCCTTATCATAACACAATGGCGCCCATATACATAATTCTTTAGCAATCTCCTAATCTTTTTTTTTCATCTTCATACATACATACCTTACAAAATATTTCTCATTCCACTTCATATACCTACAATGACACATACAAATGTATGTACACAACCTCAAAAGATTACCGCTGGGTCTTTAACCCGATCCGTTCCTTTATGTACGTTCCTCAACACTATGAACACAGAGCTAAAATCAAAACGGAGTTTAACACATTTGAAAAATTAATGCTTAATCTTTATTAAAAAAAAGCAATAACAACAACATTGACGATAAAAAGTGAGAAAATAATGTTAAAAACCCCTAAGGCCTCTTCTATATGCACTGAAATCCGCTAAAATTTTAATTGTTTAAAGAAAGTGGGTGAGGCCCGTAGAAATAAGGTGGGCCTCATTATGAGGTTTTTTGAACATGTCTAATATGCATTTCTATGAGGCCCTCATAGAAATGCATACTAGATATGTTTAAACAACATGTGCTAAATATTTTTATTAGAAATGGAACTAAATATGTGATTATATAGGAACGTTGAAAAGAAGCCTAAGGGTTTTTTCTAGGCCTCATTGCCTCCTTCCATTTACAATTTTTGAAGCCAAACCCTGGCGATTTCTTGACGTCCCGTCGTCACCATAGGGAACTGGAATTTTGGGAAAGGAAAATGTGGTTAAGATTTAGGTACATAATATATATGTTGTAAAGGGAAAAGATGAGTAGTTTTATAAGTTGGGCCTGCGCCCAAGAGCGGAGAATAAGAAAAGGAAGAAGAGGAGAGGAAGAGTTGATGCCAAAAATGTCAATTTAACTAGGTGTGACTACGATCATGACTTATTACCTTGTAAATGAGTTAGTCCTTCTCGAATCTCTCTGGCTCTTCTTCCCCTACTTTCTGTATCCTTTCCTCTCCTTGAGTCCTCTCTTGGAAATTCTCATGTATATCATAGCGTAATAATTAATTAGAAACTCCTATTTATCATCATCTGTGTATTCTGAGAGAGTATGTCAAGGGACCCAAAGTATGGGGAACTTGTAGAAATGTCCCATTTTATAGCGTAATTAAATTATTCCCGAGCCCCTATTTACCTAGATAATTGCATGCACTTGGATAATCTTCAATTGAAAACGATAATCAACCAAATAAATCCCTTCCACATGGCCAACTTCCTACAGGAATAAATGAGATTTCTCCATCTCATACTATAGACATTTCCACCTCTCAAATCCATCTCCTCTCCCTTTCTTTTCACTCCATTGCCTATCAACTCCTATCAAACTCACCCCATGGAACTGCTTATGGACTGGAAAGTGTGGCGAATCATCAGAAAAAGGAGAAAAAAGTCCAAGCTTTCCTTCCATCCTCTCACACTACAAATGTCCTTGTGTCTATTCTTAATGCAGATGCTATTTTATTACTCCTATGCTCTCCAACACAAATGGTGGATTTTAACAGGGAATTAGACTCTTTAATTAGGTCACACCATTCCTATTCAGGCACAACAAATTACATGGAAAAATGTGCATATGTAAATGTGCCTGTTTTGGAAAATATCACCCATCCATAGAAAATCATGTCACAATTTTTCCAAAGTGAACTGGAAAGTGTCAGAGATTCATTTAAAGCATCAACCTATATTTTCCTATACCTTATAAATACACACGTACATTTATGTATGTACATCCATGGAAAAATATACCCAAGTCCTGAATTTTCTATGAAGCACTTTTGTGCAGAAATGTGAGGATTTTTTGAGGACGATTTGAGAATTACGAGGGAAAAAGTCTTGAGAGGAATTTATGTGCGGGACTTCTCTAATATACGGAGAAAGGAATGTAACAAATGTGGAAACATTAAGTGAATGACAGATCACATTAGTTTTTTTCTAATCACGTCTCCCTAATCCTACTCAAGAGACGCGCGACTCATGAAAGAGTCAAGTAACAAGTCAAAAATCTCTGAGAGAGAGAAAAAACCAGCTGCGTGTGTAAGTTGGAAAAGAAGGTTTTACTCAAGAGTTTTCCCTCTCCTCCCAAAGCTTTCCCTACTTAATTACATGGGAGTAACATACAGAGGAAAATATTAAAGTTATAGTATACCTTGTCAACTACGAGTTGGTAATCATTGGGAAAAAGTCAGTGAGAGAGAGAGAGAGAGGAGAGAGAGAAAAAAGTTACCATCTTCTTTTAATTCCTCCATCGATGCTCGTCTAGAGTGTGCAAATTAGATAAGAGAGAGAGAGAGAGAGAGAGAAAGCGAGAAAAAGAGAACGTGTGTGAGGAAGAGGGTCTTGACTCACACTTTCACTCAAGTCACTCAGCTTCAAACTCTCATACTTTCCACTAGCTTGACAAGTTACAAAAAGTTTTCACTTCCCCTTTTGAAAATAGTCCCGGAGAAAAAAAAAGGAACGTTCTTCACAAAAATAGCATTGAATTGATGAATCCTCATTTGAGGGAAATCTATATATACTTAAGGGAATGACGTACAAGTTAGGGGCTCTCCTTTGGTGAGGGTTTAAAGGATTTAATGAAATTATTCAAGGTAATTTCTTATACAGAGGAATATATTGACAGACCATATATGATGACATTTTTCTCATCCTTAATCTTATATGATATCACGTAATTTTTCCTATTCTTCTTTAACTCTAAGTTAATATTTACATTATGCTTCCTTAACTAACCCTGAATTTCAAAATATATTTTGTACGATCAGTTTTTTTTGTCCAATTTTATTGTCCACAAAATTTCAAGTAGAAAATCTATAAAAAATGTGTCGATTTTTTTTACTAGAGAAAAATATAATCCGAAGGAACGTTATTTGGAGCCGATGCATTTTATGGACGTGCCTCTGAATTAATTACATGCATATGTAACACACTACAATAAAGTTTTGAAGGATTTCCTTAATTCTATATAAGAATTTTCAAATAATGGAGAGAAAGTAAGACTTTCTCCATATATAGTATAGAACTCCTTGTGGAAAAAATATTTCTTCTTCCAAGCAAATTCGATTAAACTGATTGTAACTATGGATGGAGCCATATTAAAGACGCCCTTCAATTTGACAAATCCTCATTTGGAAGGGAGAAATTCGAGAAGATCCTCACATCGTCTCTCCCCTCATTATATTCCTAGAATTTCCCCGAGAAAATAAAACTCCTTCCCTCACACTATAAATACATTATATGTAAGTATATGGACAAATGATACTATAAAAACTAAGTATTTTATCAGAGGCAAAAAAAACTCATTTTGTAAAGGTTTATGGAGAAAATTAGGGAAAGTCTTCAAGTTTTTAATCTGAGGGCTTTCCCCGCATCTGTATATAAAAATACGTAAGGGGAAGAGTTGAATTTTTTTTATTTTTACTCTCAAGTCTCATCCATCTGTTCGTATTTATGAGCACGTTTTTATGCTTTCTCCTTTGCCCACCCCACCTTTCCCCCAAAGTGAAAGCTGAGGTGGGGAAGATATTGACACAAGAAGTCATTTAATAAGGTGGAGACTCAAACACATACAAACACTCGGTCCCTCGAGGTTGACATAGAAGGAGAGAGTACTAAGAGCGAGGACAAAAATATAGAGCTAAAGTATTTTATTACGACTTACAGTTACGACCGTGTAATCCTAGACTAAACTGTAGATTTGGTTTTTTTTGGGAGAGACAAAAACACACACGCACACACGTTCCTTGCTATTATAGTAGGGGAGAATTTTATACACACTTCCTAATGCCAAGTATACACAGAGGGGTTGGATCCATTTGATGAATGAAAAGACATTTGGAAGAATGAAAGTGGAAGCGAGTAGTTAAAGTGTCCGTCTCTAGTGATTGGTTGTCTCAAAGAGTCTCATTTCCTTCTCCCTTCCAACAACCTTAACTATGTAGCCAAAGAAATAATACCAACTGCCTATTTCCCTACACCGTAAAATAGCTTGAGAGAGTGACTTACTCCTTTCTCTTACTTTCTCTCTCTCTCTCTCTCGCTCTTATTATGTACATCCATGTTTTTTCTTATGTAGAACTTAGCTTTTTGGGTTATCTTTTCCTTTCTACGTTTCACCACTTACTTTCTCTCTCTACTTTTACATGCTTTCTCTCTTCACTCTGACTGTCTTTACTCCCGGATTTTTCCTCTTTTGTCCCTTTAATTTTTGTTTTCTCCGCTTTCCCTCACCATCCTCTTCCTTTATATTCACTTCCTACTCTTGCTCTGTGGGTTTTATTTACTATCTCCTCATTAATTACTCTCTTTTTACACGGGGATTTTTATTGATGCCCAGCGTTCTTTCTCTGATTTGCTTTCTCCGCACCTATTGGTGTTTGATGTATGGATATTTTCCTTATATTTATTGGGATTTTCTTCTCAGTCGAGAGACCGTTAATTGCTTGCCTATTTTAATTTAAACATCTACGCAGTAAGTAACCTATTTTAAGGATCAGTAAATAACTCAACTTGTGACGGGCTGATTGACCTTTTCAGGTTGTCAAGCTCTGCCCTTTTAATGTCAACGAGGGTAAGTGCTGGGATGATAAAATTTCTTCTGTCTCTACTTTATAAGCCACAGATTCAGCTCAAAGTTAAAGGTGAGAGAAAGCTGTCCCAAGTAATTATCAATCAGTTCAATTAGGAACTGTGCGTTGGCTTTAAAAAGCTTGACGTTCCTGACTCTGTTTATTTTTAAAACTTTTTGTTGCTTTCACCTTGCTTTCTCCGGAGTTACCATTTATCTGAAGAAGGTTTATAGGATTTTTTGTAGGATGGAAATTTTCTGTAAATATTTAAATTCCTTGCTAATTAATTAGAGAGTTCACTAGTCATTAACTACGACCTCACGTAGAAAAACTTCGTTATTTGTCAACAATGGTCTTGAATGTTGCAAATCCGCTATTTTTGTCCTACAATATTAGAGCATTTTATAAGCCTTCTTTGATATATTCTGGAATTAGGCCTTTCTCCAATCTTTACTTTCACCGACTTTCTTTTCTCATCTTTGACGCTAATAAATTGGCATGGAAGGAAATGTATTTAGACATGTCAGCTCCTTTTAGAGCATTTTCCAAATTAAGGTGTAGTTAAGTGTAGGCGTGGGTGTGGGTTTTTGCCATTCCTCTTGAAAAGTCATTGCATTATTGTAAAAAAGCTTATCCTCCACTGCGCTCTCACCTCCATTCATAATATCCTTCCCACTCAGCTAATAAGTTAATACGTTAAAAAAAAGATCAAAAAAGAGCTACACTTTTCCCATACACAAAGTCATATAGTAAAAAAAAAGAATGAAAAGTTGACGTTTGTCGGAGAAAGTATGGAGAGAGCTTTAGCTTCCCCCCAATCTTATTGTTCAATAGCTGTAAAAATGAAGGGAATTAATTGAGTTGTTTTGTAATGTATTGTAGGATTGCGCATTGTTCAAAGGGGGAGCATTCACTCAAGCTTACATGCTTAATGTGCATATAAGGAGCTACAAAGGAGCTGAGGAATAATTTAAAAGTTTCCTTGTCTCTTTGCATTGAGATGAGAGAGTCTGGAGCAGATGGGTTGGGATGGGTTTTCTCCAATGCAATGTTAAGTTCTATGGAGAAAGAAGAGGTTTTTAACAGTACTTAAATTACTCCTATTCCTTACATTATCTTGATTGAATTTTTCCTAAGAGGACTTCCCAACTCCCGAGAATAGGAATAAGAGGCTTTGGAGAAAGTCCCCTTCTTAAATGGAAAATGTCGTTTAGTTTTTTTTTCATCCAACTGATTGTGAGAGCGGTGTACAGAGTTGGCTTCCTATAAAGAAACCCCTTATATATTCTCTAGGTATAATTCTAGTAGTAGGCGTAAGTTATAATGCGTAAAGCTACGTATACGACTGGCCTCTTCACACGCTATCAACATAGACATTGGGTTACCTTTCATCAGGTTTCCCCCTTCAATCCCACACCTACTCCACATATACCATAATCATTATGATTATGGCTTGATAAATCCTTCAATAATCATTTGTAATGCTTTCTTTTGCTCTATATATAGTCCCTTTTTTCTTATCCAACTTTCCCCATTTGTTTTTCTCAGCAGTTTATTTCCCAGTGGGAATTCCATCCCATGTCCTCTCCAATTATTTATTCTTACAACTTTTAGGCCAAACCCTTTCAATTATTTCAACAACCGATACTTTATCTTCTGGAAGCTCTCCACTATGTATACCATCATTACAAATTTATTTTCACCCACTCGGAACTTTTCTCCCCTGGTTTTTCCCAAACACCTTCCCAAAACAAAAGTAAATACAAGGGAAGAGGAAGGTAAAAAAGTTTGAGAGTGGAAGGTGAAAACTAGAGAAAACAAGTGAGAAAAGTTTACACTTGGAGAAAGATAATATGTGTAAGAAAGTGAAAGCAAAGAGAAAATTAATCTTTGTAAATTTACTCTACTTTTAGATTTTCCTTGAAAAGGATAATTATTGTAAGACGTTTTCCTACATCACCCCTAGATCATCCTTTTGGGTCAATTATTAAAAAATGTGGATTTTCTTGGAGAAAGTCCAAGGGAAATGAATGCTTCAAAAAATTTCTGTGTGTTTTCAATGATTTTTTCTAGCCAGTCTTGGGATTTTTTTGGAATTGGTAGTAAAATTTATGGGGCAATAAAATTTGGAGTTAAAAAAGGAATATTCAAGGGATTTTTTCTATTCATGGGTTTATTGTATTGGGTAATTTTTTTATTGTATAATTTTTAGTACTCTTTTCCGGTAGTTTTCATATTTTATTTTTTCAAAGGAGATGGGGAGAGCTCTGCCTAGAAGGATAAGACACAAGGTCATGGAAGTTTCCTTTGTGGAAAGACACTTCTCCTTTGAAGCTGCGACATGGCTTGGCTGAGTGAGTGAGTTTGGGAGGAAAAGAAAAGGAGGAATTCCGCATTGAGACCGCACCACACACACATTTTTATAAACGAAGTGGGAAAAGAGTATGAGGAGAGTGTAAATCCTCTCTCTTTCTCTGCTTTCACTCTCTCTCTCTCTCTTCTTCTTCTTCTTCTTCTTCTTTTTCTTTTTTATGACCATGCTGTTACATCTGAAGGTTTCTACACTACTCCGTACTATACAGACAGACATCTGTATGGATCTGCTGTCCTACCCTGTAAATGCAAATGACTGCTTCTGGATTTCATGGTTCTATATATCTACATATTACATATACATACATAAGTACGTACATACATAAAACAAGGAACAATTGGAGATATGCTGGAGACATGTACTATAGTACATGTAGTGTAGGAGTGTAGGGTGAAAGCATTGTGTGGAGAAAGTAAAAAAATTGCCTAACAATGGGATGGAAGGGATCCCGACATATGTTCTATGGTATGTGTGAAAAATATAAAATGGCATATATGTATGTCAATATATAGATATTCTCAACAGAAAATATCTTTCTCATTCATTTGATTGGAGAGTATTGTGAGCCATATATAGTGGGATTTGTATATAGTAAACTGTTGATGACATATGTGAGGAGGAATAAGAGAGAGAGAGAGAGAGTATAAAAAAATAGAACATGATGTGGGTCGTGGGATGAGAAAAAAAGAGAAAGCAAAGAGAAAGTGAGAGAAAGGAATCCCGCCGTTTTGTTACCCTTCCCTATTGCCATAGGTTCATTCCCTAGGTTTTTTTTTCTAGGAAGGAGAGTAGTAGTGTTGCAGTTAAAGCCATAAGCTTGGAAATTACTTTCACAGAAATTGTTTATTTCACTGTGGAAATTCCCACAGGTTCCTTTCCACTTATTTTTTCCACATAAACTATGTAAGTAGTCAACCCAACCTATCCCACCACTATAGTTTACGTTAAGAAATTTTTGGTATTTTTATGCACACTCTTTTATCTACACTTGCTGTCATCACATGTTTGGGAAGAGCAGTACGTGTTGCTATGGATATAAATGAACAAAAGCTCAAGCTCAGAGAGAGAGAGAGAGAGAGAGAGAGAGAGAATTGCATGAAAAAAAGCAGTATTAAAATTCTAAGAGTTTTCTTATATCTACAGCTAAAGTTTATTTTGTAGTAGGGAAAAAATATGTGTAGAGAAAAGTCTATAGCTTTTAGAGTCTCCCAGGCCTGCATTACAATTGTCATGTGGGATTTTAAACATGAGCAATAGTACAGATACGTAGGGGCTGAGCAAATAGTGCCATGGGCAGGGAGAGAAAGACAGTGAGTTGAGGAAAAAGTGGAGCTTCTTCTCTCTTTTCTCTTGTAAAATGTAGGAAAGCATGAAATCCAAAGCGAGGGATAACTTCCCATCATCTGTTTACTTATCTCACATCCACTGAGCTGGAGATGTTATGGAAGTTGTTTCTCCGAATATGTAGTGTCACAAATCTGAGTCCTATCTTGGAAGAGCATCGAGGAGTAATTGAGAGTGTACATACATAAATATGTACATAACTAATAAAGTTATGTATATATACATAACCCAGGCTTTACGATGCACCGAGAGTGAAAGCACGAGTGCTTCAATGTGTTCTATTGGTTTTGGAGGGTTTTGATTGTTCCATAACTTGCACTATTTTTTCTCCATGGATTTCCATTATCATAGTGACTCATTTAAAGCCTACATTTAGAATCTTATCTTGTGTTTGATAAAATAGTTGCCAGGCTTTATGATCATTTTCATGTTTATTGTATTCCATGAATTTCATAAGCATTTGACATAGGAGGATATTTTAATTGCTCTATTCCCTATATATCCTTTGAGAGAGAGAAAATTCCCTGGAATTTCTTTCAGATTCATACAAATGTCAATTAAATATAGCTCTTCGAAATTTTGTTTTATCATTTTTCGTTAGAAAGCAGTAAGGATTTTAGTCCAATCCGGACAAGAGTGTCGTTTGGAATTTCAATGGGCTGGGGACTATGCATATACTAAATGTAAGAGAATTGTGTAAGAGTTAAAAAATCCTTGATTCTCTTATTGGGAAGGGAAATTACATAAATATTGAGACTTGTGTATTTGGACAAGGGCCGGAAGGGAGTGGAACTCTGTATTTCTGAATGAGGCTCGGGCTATGTTTGAGGATGAGGAGGGAATATTTAAGTAGATAGGACTCCTTTGGCTCTATACTTTTGAGAGAGAGAGAGAGAGAGAGAGAGAGAGAGAGAGAGAGACTCTTGGATCTGTATCAGAGCAAAGAAAATCCCTTCAAACTGTTACATTATCCTTTTCCCTACTACTACTATTATTAGTATATTGGTAGGAGATGTAGGAGTCAATTTCCCATGAATTTCCTCATCTCTTTTCTAGATTCATATTTCTAATTGAACGGTTGTGAAGAAATCCCTTTGAGATAATTTCTATGCATATTATTCCTATAGCTGGGATCATATCTATGCACTTGAGCCCATGGCTTTCATCCTAAGAGAGTAAAAGAGAAAGTTGGAGAAAGCAGTGCTTTATGTATCTGAATGTATCGTACATGCATTTCTCTGTGAAGGAACATATATTGGTGTGGTTTTCTCTCTCCGAGAGGGAAATATATTAAGCGGAAGACGAAAGACATTTTCTTGTAAAGTCTCTGATTGTGGTGATTCAGTGAAGCATTGATCTAAAACCAAAAAATCCTTCAGTGTACTTGAAATAAGCGTCTCTTTTACTCTTTTCTTCCTCTATTTCTCTTTCTCTCTCTCTCTCTCTCAATAGGAAAAAAATCCTCCCCTTTTCCTGTTTGTTGTTTTCAAAGATGTTACTCTCAAAAAAAACTTTCTCCCTCCATTTTTTTTATACTTGTTCAATAAATTCCTTGAGAAATTTCGGATTTTCTCTCTCTCTCTCTGTCTTCCCCCTTGCGTTTTAAAAAGGGAAAAAACCAAGGGATTGAATGTATTGAGAGAAGGGATTTGAGAAGGAGAGAAAATAAATTCTTAAAACTCTTCTCTCCTTTCACCATTCCCATTTTGATAATGCCCAATTTTTTTTTCATGGCCATGGAATGTATTTATCCTCGAATCTACCTAAACTCTCCCTGTCAACTTAAAATATGAATTTTCCGTTGAATGGCTTTATATTCTAGCCCGTGCATTTGGCAATCATCGAGGCTCTAACCAGGATTTTTTTACCGGGGACAAAACGATTTGGAGCAGCATTTTAGGGTGTCTTCTCTTTTATGGCAATCTATAGACACTTGAATTTTTTTTCAATTTCTTACTCTCTCCTTTCTTTTTATATTCCTGCTTTCTCTCGGATTTCATCCATGTCTTCGTATGCTCAATCTTTTTGGATTTATATATAATTTTTTTTACCACAAAATAATATTGTATTTTCTCAAAATTGCTTTACCAATTAAATTTGGAGTAAAGTTTGAAAACATTTTTCTTCAAAAGTCCGTACTTTTTTAACATGCTAAAGTTATAAGGGAAGGATTCATTGAAAAACATGACTGGTTTTTGCAAGTGTTGCCACCCAAATATTTTTTGGGAATGGACAGAAGAAAGAAGACGTGGCAAGGGAAGAAAAATGTGGATGAGTGTTTTTAAGATGAAGAAATAAATGAAATTAATGGAGCATATTCGCTCCTCCATTAATAATGCTATTAGATGTAATGGGAAGAGGGAAATGCTTACGCGTTTTTTTTAGTGACCTAAAGTATGAGAGAGCCTTAACTCCCAAGTACATAGTTTTGCTTCTACCAAAACTTGCTATACTAACTTGAAGCAAGTACATATTTACTTATTAGGGCTATATATTTACTATGTGTGTGGCGTGTGGAATATATGAAGGGAGGAAGGAGAAGATCCTTTAAAACATGACATCCCGAGATGGTCTTCCTAATGGGAACAAATTAAATCGTCTTCTCATGTCCTTCGTGACGAATACTCATGTTTTCCCGCCTTGTTCTCTCTCTCTCTCTCTCTCTCATAATATCCTACCAGCCTTCGGCCATAAGTCAACATTATGTTAGACATACTTTTTTTTTTACAAAAAATCATTCCCATCCACTCCCATGAAATAAAAAGCCCAAGGGTTTTTGCAAAATGACACTCTTCAAAAGAATGCTCAAATTATTATAATAAGAAAATATGGTAGAATTATTAAGCTTATGGAAATTATCAAATAAAATCAAAACATTTACTTTTTTTCATTTGTTTCCTTCACAGGGAAAATTATATTTCCCTTGAATGTGTTGAAATGTCTTGGAGTTGTTTTTTTTATTATGTGAACACTTTTTTATGCATTGAAGCAAGCGTATGTACAGGGACGTCCAAAACTATTCATTTCATTGCACAAGCCGGAATATGTAACTTGTACATATAAACATCCCTAGGCATAGTCCTGTATGATAAGACGTTATAAATATATATGAGGATCTCATATAGAGAAAGCTCGGGGCCACGGTATATAAAAGAGGATAGTGCACAAGAACGGATGGGTAGACACGTCCTTCCGTTTTAGTCCCTGTCTCCTGCCGAGGTGACACAAATAAATGTTGACAAGATCTCTCTCTCTCTCCCTTGGATTCTGCCTCCAACAATTTCTCTACTCATTATTTTTACCAGGCACAAAAAAATAGGAAGGTCACTACATGGAAGGAGGAGATGGCGGAGGAAGAGGCAGATGAATGTGTGCACTTGGAGCTATTGTGTATGTATGTGTGTGTGTGTGTGTGTGTGTGTGTGTGTGTGTGTGTGTGTGTGTGTGTGTAGTTATATGAAATAAAAGTCATGTTAATATATTTTTTTCTTACTTTTCCATACACTACCATATATGCTCTCATGCATTGTAGAGTTTGTATTCCCAAGACTTTTGTCTCAATGGACCTGACAAAGGAAGGACCACAACATGATGACAGCCATTATATTCCTCTAAAGAGAGACCTTCCTTTCCTCGCCCTTTATGCTCTCTTTTGGAGGAAACCAGACTTTCAGGGGGACTTTCACTTTACACATATTTACATTTACATAAAACATGTACATAACAAACATGAGCCTTTACATTGCAATGATTTTTATTAGGTCGGAGTTATGAGTTCCAAATAAGTCCTTCCAAATACGAAGTAATTCCTAGGTAAGAAAATTTTTCTAATTGAATAATTAAATGAAAATTTATTTTTAAACGTCATTTTTTATATTCTTATTTTTTTTTGAAAAAGTAAAAGACACATGGAGAAAAACTATTAGAGATTTTAGTGCTATAGGAGTGGGCATTCAAATTTTCTTTTGGTTATGTTTCCCTTGAGTGTATGAAAATTCATTTGATGTGACTCATCCTTCCGTTGAATAATAATTGTTGCGTAGGCGGGATTTTTACACGTGGGGTGAGAGAAAGAGAGAGAGAGAGAGAAGAAAAAGAGAAAAACTTGTACACGTGTGGATGTGAGAGGACATGATCGGAGATAAAGTTTATAGTGTGGGTGGGGTTAGGAGGAAAGTATTTAAAGTTTGTAGTAGTAGTTGTGCTTGTGGTAGAAGTGCATTTAAATGCAGAAGTAAATGGAGGTTGTGAAATACATGAGGACTATGGCTAGGGAATAGTAGGATCATAAATGAGAGATATGGCAAAGGATAAATGCAATGGTGGATTTATATTTTATATCGAAGGTCCGTGGACCGCTCTGTGTAAGTAAAGAGCTAGAGAGAAGAAGCTTGGTGCGGGTTGTTCAAGGTTTTAAGGATGAAATAGAGGATGACTGGTTAAAGTGGGCCTTATGCTATGGGCATTAAATATTGCATCGTAATTTCCTCTTAGTTTATGAGTTTGCTCGTTCCTCTTGAATATTGCATAATTTTTTGGGTGAAAGGCTTCTCTAAAGTTCGGGGATATACATTTCGAGTAGGTAGGAGGGTGTAGACATGTGTATAATTATATGGGAATGTGGAGAGAGTTGGCTCAAAGTATGGGCTCTACTAAGAGAGATACATTTATAGGCTGGTAGCGTGTAGTGGAATTTCATCCAAGGTTATTATGGATTCATGGACGTGTATACTTTAAAAGGAAGGAAATTATTCTAAAATTTAAATTTGACTGGGTGACGGTATGTAGTTGGAATGGAGGGATGAGAAAAGCCATCCTTTATCCTTTTCTCACACCCCTGTGAGAAGAGCTAAAAGTTGGTCTATTGGTAGAATAACTTGTGCTACAATATGGGTGGGATAACAAAGGATAGGATTCAACTTAATTTTAGGGATGTTGAAGAGGATTGTTAGTTGTTTGTTTGGATGCTATACGAGTTACAGTTAAAATTGTCAGGGAAAAGAAGTATCTGTACTCGCTCGTTTGAAGGACAAGTGTTCAAATCCAAGTATTAAGTTCTTTGACATGAGCATCACTATGCATCAAGGTAGACCGAGAATTCGAGTGCGTTCAAGCTTGGAGGCTGTTTTTTAGAAAGATATGCATGTCTGCTACCCTTTTAATAATTTGATTTTTTAGCTCAGGTTTACTAGATCGGAAGATAAGACAGTTCTGTTTTTGTTCAAGTGAATGATACGGCTTGTGTCAAAGTCAAGTTGGAGGAGGAAAATAGGGGGGAGGTTGAGGCAAAGTCGAAGTTCGTGTACATTTGAATACGGAATTGAGGTCAAGTGAAAGTTTGAGTTTAGATCAAGGTGAAGTGGGACTTGAGGTCAAGTTAAAGTTTGAGTTTAGATCAAGGTGATGTGGGACTTGAGGTCAAGTTGAAGGGAAAATTTGGATCATGCTGATGTACAATATTACTTGAATTCAATTTAAATTTTGAGTTTTGGTCAAGTTGACGTACGAGTTGAATTCAAGTTGAAGTAGGAGCTGAGGTCAAGTTGAAGTTCGAGTTCAGGTCAGGTTGAATCACGAGTTTAGGTCAAGATCGAGTAGTAGTAACATCGACGGAGCTCGGATTTGAAGTTTAGATTAGCCCGAGAAAAGTCAGAGTATGAACAGTTAATCTCAAATGGCAGCTTAAAATTTGACCTGAATTTCCTTGACATTCCTCATCAATTTATTCCAGGAATCAAAAACCCTCGTTTAGAAACTGAGTTAAAGAATAAAAGTCATGGTCAAGCCACCATTACATTGCCACTTCATACTTGATCGCATCCACAGAATCATCTCCACTTATGTGAGCCAACTTTTCCTACGTACGTACGTACTAAAGTATAAAAAGCAAAAATATAAAAAAAACATTCAAAACGACCTTAGCCAGACATAGTCTCATCCACCGCCATTAAATGGTCCTGGTAAAATTATAACTTCCTATAAGCCCCTGTAACATTTCCAATATCTTCATATATATTTCTATACCAAGCCGCAGCCGGAGTACGTACGCCTTTCAAGTCCGACTTTTACATAAAGGTGTCTTGCTCAAATCCATAAAACAAGTACCATCCTTTAAGATGCATAACATAATAAGGGAAGGTTACATTATACAGACAAGCAATATTTCCTTGACTTGCACTTTCACATTTAACTATAGAAGATCCGAGAGAGAGAGAGAGAGAGAGCTCATGTTTATTTAAGTGGAGCATATGGCCATAAGTCAGTAGGTAATTCACATATGTATAAATTATGTTTTTGCCTACTCCGCAGGTTTTATGGCCGATTCCCTTTATGTTCTACGGATGTCTTCCCTGTAACTACTCCTTCCGTTCAAAACATATACCCACACATGACTCTATGCCCCTATACAAATACACATATATCCAATCACATAGCCAGACATGAACTAGACCTACAACCTTGTAATGGTTACCCTTCACCATACAACAAGTCAAGGCTGGAGGGAAATCATGTGGGACCAGGCCGTACTTTTACCATTACTCCAACAACGTTGACAGCTCCAGACTACAAGCCTTTTTCCCTTTCCTCCATATCTTCTTTTTTCCACATTACCTATTACATGTATCCATACTCCTACCCCAATCTATATCATCCCTCCTGAAATAAATATAAGCTCGCTAAATCTTTCTCCTCTCTTAATTCATCTATTTTTTCCCTATTCTTCTCTTTTCAGCTCTGACCATCGCAATGTAAAATACAAATGGATTTATTTTGGCACAACCTCCAGCACACGCAAGCTCCTATGCAAGGTCTAAGGATTTTCTAAAAGCTATCTCTCCTCACATATGTCCACGTGACTCGAATCAAGAGAATTACGTGACATTTCCTCCTAAATCAACCACCCAAGCCAGAGCCAGTGACTTCTTCAGTACGATACGAGTGACAAAGGAAATGTTTCATATATTTTTAAGTAACAAAATTTGACATATTTTACTACTTTCTCCTCTCCCCTTATTTTAAATTATAATGTTTTTTAAATCACTGACTCACTTTTTTCTTGACAACCTCACCCACTATGCTTCTTAACAGGTACATACCGGGAACCATTTGAGTGAGACAAATTAATTTAGCTTAAGAAGCTTGAAAAATGTGGGCTGTGCTAATATGAAGAAATGCGAGAGAGAGAGAGAGAGAGAGAGAGAGAGAGAGAGGTATGAAATTGAATTTTTCCTAGCCTGGCACGGGTTTTATGAGGAGGGAATCCCTTCAAATGGAGGAAGAGGCGTAGAATATATGGGTGAGAGCAATAATCAAAGTTTTGGATGGCGTTGGCAAGTAATTTGCGAATGGGTTATAATATTATTATTGCGGGAAGAGAAAGAGATGGAAAGTCAGGGGAAAGTAGTGAAAGTAGTGAAAGTAGAGAGAAATGTATTTTGTGTGTCTGTATGTGTGTGTATTTGTATGAAGCAAACAGGAAGGGAATAATAAGGATTAGAACTCCGGGTTACGGTTATTACCCAATTTATATGAAGGGAAGGCTAATGCTAAAGAATTTTTATTGGTCGAGATATGTTCAGGCTCATGAAAACCTTGTAATCCTCTTGGTAATATTTCTAAAGAGCCTGCAAATCTACATGATTTTAACCATTTATGTATGTGTAGTAATAGAGAGACATTACAAGTTATATTTTCACATGTACTTCCCACTCTCTCTCTCTCTCTTTCATCTCTCTCACTACGTATACTAGTAATTCCATAAAAACTATATACACTCTATATATTTTATGGGCCAAGAGATTGGGAATGTGTACAGAGAGTAGTAGTAGTGGTAGTAGTATTGTTAGTCGAAGTGGCCCGTAAGAACTAATGTGTTTGCTCTCTCTCTCTCTCTCTCTCTCTCTCTCTCTTACAGAGTAATTCCCTATGATGTGAGCTTGGTCACCATTTCATTAGATTAGCCTAAACTTCAATAATCATTAGTCACGGTGTTAATTAATCAAAGGATATATGGCGGAGTGTGCTAGGAAGGGGAGGGAGGGAGGTGGGGGGAGAAGAAAGTATACGCAAGAGGCCAACTCTCCAATATACTCTCAGTATCTCATCCTCATCCTCTCCCAACAATTTGTTCCCTGTCAGTGTCTCTACAACTCATATATGTCTCAGAGGCTCGCTCAAGTCCATGAACTATGTACGTCATTCCGAGTAATTTTCAAGTGCTCCCATCATGACACCTCCTCTCTCTCTCTCTCTAAATTTTTACTTGACATGCTATTTTTCCCATGTCTAATGGAGTAGTAGCCCTATACAGTATCTGTAAAGCTCTACGTAAATAGCTGTACAGTTGTACGTAGATGAAATTATTTAAAGGCCTATGGCAATTCTAAAGCATTAAATACCCCATACTTTGCCCCCCCATGCCTATTAATGGTTTCAAATGGAGAATTTTGGGAGAGCTTTGAAATTTTCTTACTCTATGATAAAATTACATTAGCCTTAGTAGTGATGTAGGAGATAGTACATAACTACTGTATTGTATAACAAGGGAAAATACAGCCCAAATGTAATCAAGTGAGTCAGTACTAAAGCCCCATTACATACTTGCTAAAAGTTAACTGTCAAGTAAATGGTGGAGAGTGGAAGATGGACAGTTTCATGTGTAGCTATGTGGAGCAGTGTTTATGTGCTAAAAACACTAGTAATATTGTGTGGGGCTGAGAAAAATGTTATATTTGTGTATTTAGAGGGAATTTCTATGTAGGAGGAGAGAAAGTGAAAAGAGAGAAAGCATGGCACACATATGAAATTTAACGAGAGGAAGAGAGAGAGTGAGAGTTGAAGCAAGTGAAACGTCTCTAATCTCTTGTTTATTATTGGAGGAGAGGAAGAATTTTCCTAGCCCATGTTTCCCCCATTATCATTACTATATTATGCTCCTACTGTTGAAGGTCTTTAGACCATTTTCAGGGGATTCTCATTTTATTTTATTATCGGAATTAATTCATGTATAAGTATCATAATCCAGAGAGGAGAGTGCACATAGTAGAGCAGAGAGCACACACACACACAGCATGGCCTAAATAACCCCAACTAAAATCTAGAGAAAATATAAACAGTCTCATGTTTCTTCTATATGGGAAAGTATACAAGTACTTTTTCCTTGACCATATTTAAGTGTATAAGTGATATGGATGTTTGCATTATATAGGCAGAAAATAAGCCTCGGCATGATACTTTCTCCAACTTCCTCTTTCATTCCGGGCCTATATATATATATACGCATTTCTAAAAGAAATTTCTCAATGTAATAACTAACATCCTGTAATAATGGTGGAGAACGCTTTGGAGGGTTCCCACGTATGTAGGAGCTCAAGCTCTACAGTTGGCGGGATATGTGTGTAGTTTTTAAATATGTAATAATTACTTATGGAGGAAACATAAATGTAATTGTATTACAATATACATACATAGGGAATGAGTGCACATTTTTGGAAACACGTGCTGGAAAAAAGGTGGCAAATCCCCCATACTAATCAAGACCCAATTCCTTTTTCCAGCTATGTATAGTAGTGTGATCTTATGGGGGTTAGTTTATAGCTAGGAAATGGGCATATACACCTGTGGGCCAAACCTGTCAAGGAAGAAGGTGAGAAAATGAAGAAAGTTTCCGTGCAAGTAATAATAATAACAAGGGAGAAAAAAAATAATGATCATGAACCACATATGTAGGGAGTTTATTTTCTTGTGAGAGAGCGAAAGAGAGAGAGAGAGAGAGAGAGAAAGTAGCTCATACATTTAGTGTGTTCGGCATGCAAAAGAAATTATACTACACATGTGGGACGTTTTTCCGTTTCTTTTATTTTTTTAAATAGCAAATATGTAGGGGATAGCTAAAGAAATATGGTTTTTTAGGTGTGGATGAAAAAAACATGCATGGAACGTTAGGAGGAGGATTTTTCCAAATCTGAGCAAGCTTGTTCTAGTGCATAATTTATATGTACATACTGAGGGAATTTGAACTTAATGCTCAAAACTTTCTTAATTATTTTCTATTGTGAGAGTCAGCCTTTTTCGAGGGCAGGGTGAAAAATTGAGAGTTGTGGGGGAATGGGGGAATTTCAAATTTTAGCGCTTTATTGGTTATTTCGGTTATTATTGCAATAACCCGGGAATTTTGAATGCTGCTGCATTGATCATATTACACGTTTGTATATAGTTGAATGCTATTGAGAATAATCCTTTCTTAAAATTCAAATAAAAGTTTTTAAAAAATTAGAATTTTTAAATTTATTTTACCCGCTTCTTCGAAATTGGATAAACTATATGGGATTTTTTGGGGGAAAAAAGTTTTTGGAATTCATTCCTAAGATAATTTCATGTCTCGAGAAGTTTTATGTATTGAAAGTAAAGATGAGAAAGTGCTTTTCCTCGAGTTTCATCTCTCTCCGTCTTTATTACATGCCTGCATTTTTATATATGTAGATATTTGCATTGTGTGTGAATGTAGCAGTGTGTGGGGCTGGTGGCTCAGTGTGAAAAAGCCTATATTTTGAGAGAGAGTGTGCAATCTCATCAATTTTCATTTAATTTTAATATCCAGCCTTTCCCTATACTATACTTTCTCCGGCAGTCTCGGACTTTCTCCCGCCTCCATTTCCCTTCCAACTGTCTTCCTTCATCATACAACCACAGGAGTAGTTCTTTTTCATGAATTTCTCCTCCTCCTCCTCCTCATCCTCTAGAAAAATAATATTCTAGACTGTAATATTTAGAAGAATAAAAGCTTTATTCAAACCTCAAATAAAATACATCTATGACTTACGACTTACATATTATGAATCCTTGGCAGAACTTTTACGAATGATTTCAAATTTAAAACAACTTTCCCATGAACTGAAAACTTTTACTAAAAGTAAGAGAGAGAGAGAAAGAAGGAAGAGAAAGAAAATGGGACGTGAGGGCATTAATCAATACAAAATTTCATTTTGAGAGATGGAATATGTAATTCCCATTTCTCCACAAACCTTCAATCCTCCAAAGCGTCTTCATTTGCATCATAATGTAATTTAAAAATAATTTTCTGTAATTACTTCCCAAACATTAGAACATAAGGATTGGGACGTTGGAAGAACAATTGAAAAGCAAACTTTCACCACCAAATTCTTCCATAGAATGTATAGGTTTTCAATAACAATTTACCCACATATATGACCCTATTACAAACTTATACCTTCAAACTACATATATCTACATCCTTGGAAAAGTTAGTCCTTAAGAATTAAAAAGTATAAAGGTCAAAGTTGAACTTTGTTGGTTCTTTGGTGAAAGTTATCCCATACCTTTCTCTCTCTCTCTCTCTCTCTCAAGTAGTCCTACTTCCCATCAAAAACAATTCCAACGTGAGAATAGCCTTTCTCCTTTCACCACACTCTTGTTTTTTTTCACGGATATAACACAAACATATGTGCTGGTTTGGATAGGACAAGGCTACATTTATGAAAGGAGGAAGAAGGAAGAGAAGGGGAAAATGAAAAGTGAGAGGAAGAGTGGGAAGGAGTGCTTGAGCTTCCAACTTTTAATTGTATTTTTCTCTGACCACCTGGTGTGTGATATAGAGGAGGAAATTGAGTGGAAACTAGAGAAATATTCTCGTGAGAAAGACAACAACTGACGACACAATTATTACTCTTGAAGGCTCCTTCCCACTCTCCCCATACACTCAACCAACTATGTACATCCCTACTACTCTCCTTTCAACTTTCACTCTGTACTGCATCTCGAAAATTCTTACTTTCACAGCAGAGCCCCTTTCATGTGTGCTCAGACCTACGTTCAAGCTATAGTTATCCTATAATGTAATATCAATGTGGTGCTATGAGAGCACTTCCTTGTGTCTTATGAACAGTTTATTACTTTCTCCACTATGTACTTTACACGTTATTTTCCCATATAAAAGTGCAAAACATGCTAGGTACTTCTCATAGCCAGAGATATATAGTTGAACGGATTGGGAGTCTTTCTCTGGTGAAAGTACATACTTTCTCCTTATGAACTTTCTCCACATTCGTACAGCTTATTTGATTTAGCGTCTTTTCCTTTCCCTTTACATCTTAGCCTTTCAGACGTGCTTATATGTATGGGAAAATACACATTGTCATACATACATATGTACATTCGTACATACATACGTGCCTGATTTCCAATGTATGTATGTGTAGACCTTGACGTAACTATAGAAATACAATGGTGACTCCTTATATTTAGATACACGGTGTGACATTTACATAAGGAAGAGCATAGATAAAATATGTACATGTGGAGAAAGTACATTAAGTATTGGTGGAAGTTAATATGGAATGCGCTGGACAGCTGAAGAAAGGGAATTTAGAGGAGGGAGAGAGATATAATGGAAATATAAATGGTACTCATAGAGAAGCACTCCATCCAAGGAGAGCGTTTTTTCTTTCACCGGTCTGCTCCTTCCGATATATGAAAAGAAAGCAAAGGGAAAGTAAAAGAAAAAGGGAAAAGACTAAGGCTTGTTGTACACACACATCCTTACATATTTCAAGCCCGTACTTGGTTTTGTTCCGTGGTTAGTTTTTGGCTCCTAAACCTTTTCCCTTTTTCAACCCAAACCACATTTGTTGTTATCTGCTGGGAAGGTACAGATGTATGTACTTACATACATATATATATGTACGCTTTTATATTTATATTCATATACACCATAGGTCTAAGGTCCTTAAAACTTTCGTATCTCCGTCCTTTCAAATAGATTCTGAAGGCTAACTCCTCTTGTCTATATAGGGTTATGGTGGAAGGTCTGTTCTGTTTTCTATGTTAGGATTTGGAGGGTATGTGTGTGTGTGTGTGTGTGTGTATGAGTGTGTGGTATCGAATGATGATGGTTGAGTGCTGCGGTTTCTTTAGCAGGATAAATCGATTTTCAAGAGTAAAATGAACCTCCGCTCTGTCCATAGATTCACAAGTATTTTCAAGTGCTGAGTACATAATACAAAGCGATGGAAAGACTCGCTATTCTTTCTCTCTCTCTCTCTCTCTGTGTTGGACATGCTATGATCAAATGTGGCTCTTATGTTCTATTATTATATATGTTGTGCGCAGTGTATAAATCCTAAGCCTTTTATTTTTGTATATATATGGGAAATACTTGCATAAGTGTGGGACGTGAAATTTCAGAGATCCCACTAATATTAGACCTACACTTGAGTCTCCCAATACCTACGCGTATCCTAACGAGGACAATACAATGAGATTTCATACATGGTAGGTTTCATATAAGCTTGGGATCCGTCCTTTCCTATTACACATATACACGTATGTATCTTACATGTAAACTAAAGCAGGAGTAACTAGACAGTATAGGATAATAACCAGAGGCGTTGAAATGCATCTTCGGATAACATCAAAGGGATCATTGAAAGAGAAGGATAAAAACTATTTGGCTCATTGCATTGCAAACAAATACAAACATGAGTTTTCATTTCTATCTCTCCTTCCCTCCATTTTTATTTTCATCCCTAGTTTATTCACATTAATATTTTATGTAAAATCCTCCTAAAAACGCATCATCTTACATAAGCAATGTTTTAAAACGTTGAGTGATGTTCGCAATTTTTCAAAGTAAATTTTTGAAAATAAAATTATATTCTATTGAAGGAAAATATTTGGATGTTTTTAATTAATGAAATGATAAAGTTGTTCATTTCAGTCATTGAGTAAGAAACATGAACTTTCAATTTACAAATATTGTTAATTCAATTAGTAAAAAGAGGTCAGGTGTCAAATCATGGAAACTACACTTGATTTGAATTTATTAGCATAGTAGAAGTTATATGGTAGAAATTTAAGGCTTGAATTCATTCTGACAATGAAGTTTCGCATCCAACCAAACGCTATGACGTCATTTTTGGAAGAGTTATTAGCAAAAATTAGTCAATCCACTTGCATTACCTTGTCATACAATGGAGGGCTTGAGAGTGGAACGATAAAACCCAAGGGGAAAGCCTTTAAAAAGGAATAAAGGATATGAGAGGAGGAAGGGAGAGGTGGTTAAAGTACCGCCCACATCAATAGATACCGAGAGAATAAAGGCCTCGTGTGAATAACTATACTATAGGAACGTTAAAAAAATCCATATTGTAAAAGTACATGGAGAAAGTCCATACAAGTATTTTTCTCAATGAGATTGTAAATACCAGTGCTATTCCTCCATCAAATATGTTTTCACATTCCACTATATCTGTACTATGCCTCACTCAAATACAAGGTATTTTCAATGTGGTCTTTCCCCATGAATTTACTCAGCGAGAGCGGAACCTATAGGAAAAGAGAAAGCGGCGGAGAAAGTTGTTATTCTAAAGGAAGGGAGCCAAATTCCCTACCAATATTTCAACATCATAACCAACTCATACTTCCAGAACTAACAAACTCTCTGTGTCGGGCTAAAAAATATTCTCCTCTACTTCCTTTTGTTTCTATATACCCAAGACCAGCCGCTCCGAGATTTTTCTTTGAGAATAGAAATAATACAAGGACTTACTCCCCCCAGCACTGCTCTCATCCAAATCCACAGCTTTAAACGTAATTTTATTCTCCTTGAAGTTAGCCAAATTCAAAAAAGAGGAGTTTCCTCTACCAAGACACTTTCCCCATGCATAATGAAGGAGATCCTTATAGATACGTCTTATGACGAGCAAGACACATAATATGCATACAATATTGACGTAACAGCCGAAAATAGTTCAATTCAATAATTCAGATCTGAGTATGCACATACATTTCTGAGCATGTACCACCCTCGCCAATGACAAAACAAGTCATCCGAATACATTCACTTCAATGGACCCATCCTACCAAATATACTTGGTCAGTCCAGCCCATCCTTTCATAACCTCATACATAATAACTTGAACCTCCAAAAGGCTATGACGTGGTGGAAGGTAAATAGAAATAAGAAAAAGTCAGTCAAGAGAAAGGGACATATGTGACTGGGCATGAAGAAAAAGTCAAGTAAAGAGATACACCCAAGCTTTTTCAAAATATTATGTCCAAATAGTAATCCACTGCTTCCTTTGTCCCGATTATATGAAATAAGTCCTCCCTTATTACTATTTTCCTCTGGCCTCTCACCATCATCATCTTTCCCCTTGAATTATTCAATTCCTGGGAAAATCAATCCAAAGAAAGGACAGGGAAAGAGAAACCAAGTTCTCGTTCTCGGTAAGGAGAAAGAAAAAAAGTTGTTAAGTTTCATTGCAACATATTTTCCTTTGCCTCGTTATAGAAATCACAGGTGTGGTTTTTAACTTGAATAAGCCTTGAGAGAAAAAACATGATTTTCTTACCAACATTCATTTCTATGTAGTACGGAATTTTGTACACAAGCATATGAGGCAACTGATTGGGATTTCCTTGGAATCATCCACCATCGCATCGGTAAAATAATTCACTGATTTTAAAAAAAATCCCAGTTCAATTTTTTGTTAATTCTTATCTTATGTTGATTTGGATGTGAGTATATGAATGGAAAATAAAAAATGGGGGCAATCAAATATGCATTCAAATTACCCATGGGCAGTTGTTGTAATGTGAGTGACGAGAATAATAGTAAGTGCTCTGGCTCTTCCCTTATTTTACAGCACTTTGATGCTTACTCCGTAACAAAATTCACACATGTGCCTGTCTAACAAGGTTAGGGTTAGGAGTGTAACAAGGAGCTACGTTAGTGAAGGACCTGCAAAAAGTACGAGTGTCAGTAGTGCTATAGAAGGATTTGACTAGGAAGGAAGGAGAGAGAGAGAGAGAGAGAAAGAGAAAGAGAGAGTGAAAGTAAGGAGAAAGCTGAAAACAAGTGCGAATCCGGTGGGTAAATGCATGGAGGAAGCCACGAGGGAAAACATTTCGAAGAATCGAAAGTGAAAGAGGAATGTAAGAGAGGAGAGAGCTTTATGGGTCAATATTGGAGCGCATATGTGAATTTCCCGTAAGTAGAGTGGAGTTCACCCCAGGGACAATGTCAGCAGCAACAGCAGTCCAACTCTCTAGAATTTCTATACTTACATCTACAACATTTCCACTATATGAGGACTCCAATAAGATGAGCACCTTCCTCGTCCACACTTCCCTCCATACTTTTTCCCCTCTACTACGATAATAGCCAAGACCTAGCCCGAAATATAGCAGAGACCTTCCCAACACTTTCATAATAACGTATGAGATATAAGACCAATGTTATTTTTTCGCAGAGGAAAAAAACCGTCAACCATAGAAAGTATTTCCCCTATCGACTGCTCAGACTGTGTGAGTAGGCCAAACTTTCCCCTCTCCCTCGTATAGATTTGCACAGAAGTCATGGAGCATTGACTTGAACGTGAAGAACCATATGGGAAAACGCACAAGTTAGAAATTATTCTGTAACTCCTCACTCTTCAACTCAGCACACATATACAATGAGATCATGCATATACACGGCTCTATCATCCTTTTCCCCATCCCTACCAACAACCCATAGCCACTCACCCATATAATATAACATGAGCAGCTCATTCCTATTTAACTTTCCCCTTCCCAAGCAACAAAAGCTGGAAGACAGAGAAAAGAGAGAGAGAGAGAGCAAAGTAACAAAATAAATAAGCGAAAAGAAAATACAAGAGAAAAGTAAATAACTAAGTATGGATGGGAGATTCAAATTCAATTGATCTTCACAAAGGATATAACTTTCCTCCACTACAAATGCTACGTCTCTTATTCATGATTTAAAATACTATGGGAATATCACCCTTTAACTCCCAGTGACCCCGCAGCTCTAACATGGGATATAACTATCCCTCGGGCAGAACACTTTTTCCAAAATAGTTCAAAGAACATATTATTTACTCCTGGTTTTTCCAAAACCCTTCCAGGAATAAATTTGTCCTTGTATTAAAAAGCTCTTTTGAAGAACACACTTGTTAAAACATTTAGCGCATTGCAACATGCATCCAAGCTCATTGAGCTTCCCCCCCTACTGGTCTGCACTCCTACATAATTTAAACTGCTTAATTTTTTTGGAGTGTGATTTTAAACAGGCTCTCATGCAAAATAAATAAAAATGCTGAAATAATAGTTTGTTAAAAATTTTAGCGGGGACTTTCATAATAGATGACCAAACTAATGGACTTGAGAGAGTAAAGAAAGTAGGGAGAAAGTCGGTGAAAGGGATAAAGTGTGTTATATGAAGGCTTTTGCTATATTAAATGGATGAATGGCAGAAGAAGAGAGCTTTATAAAGATGTTGACATGATGGGAATCTCAATGGTACTCATAACTACATAGACATTGAAAGGAGTTAAGCTGACACTTGCTATCTCACAATGTTTCAGTTATTTCTCAAACATTTTGACAGCCGTAAATAATTTAGTTTATTTCTTTTTTTTCTTCTTCTTCAAGGAAAAATTCATCCCCATATCTTTCATGTAGGAGAAGCAGGGTGAGGGTCATATTTACACAAAAAAAGGTATATACATTCACAGAGAGACGAGACATACATATTTATAGAGAAGCTTATTCAGGTTCACAAGCACTACTAACGCCATCCATAGTTTCCTCTCCGTTTGATATTCCCGTACGGGCTTACTCCGGAAAAGGAGCTTTATCTCGAAAAGGTTTCTATTCCTTCTGTATTTGAAGGGAAACCCCAGGTGAGTTGCCATCCTTACCTGAGTAGAATCTCAATTACTTGTATTTCCCTTGCATATCCCTATTATAGTTACCCCCATGAGCTTCTAATACCGACATGTACGAATTTATTAGTATAGCTATGTTCTCAAGGAGAGGGGAAAAGATGAGAGAAAGCAGAAGGTTTCTTCTCCTTTGCCTTCTTCTTCTTCTTCTTCTTCGGTGAAAGTAACCGGGCAGTATTTTCTCCATGGAATTTGATATGAGCAAAGTGAGTTTGGAAATACATGGAAAAGTGAAGCAACTCAACTACCATCGTTATCGTTATTACTGTTGGATAGCTTGAGCCATCTGATCCATCTGCAGTCCCCTTGCTACTTTCTCTCTCTCTCTCTCTCTCTCTCTCTCTCTCTGTACTTTCTCCAGCCACTATCTTCTCTCCCTTGCCATTCTCTATGCTTGTCCTCCTGGAAAATATCTACTAACCTTTACATACTCATATGTATACTTACTGTGTATATATACATGTACATAATGTAAGAGGGGGTATAGGGTGTGTAAGTAGGTATTTAATGTAGTGGTAGCGGAACGGATGGAAATCGAACATCATCTTCAAGTTTACTTTATCCAAATCCAAAGAGAACATACATCAGGGCCATTACGATAACGTTATCAAAATATACACTCGGTGGAGCGCTTATTGAGTTGATACACGGAGATTGTTTTTTGTTTATCGTCGTATCACATCCTCGATAACGGCTTATGATGAGCATTATCGAGTTTTATGGAGAACCCAACCATATCGTCTCCATTGAATATCCAAACACACACACACACACACACACGCCGTATTCTCGAGGCCAGAGCAAACAACCCATATAAGACTTTCTCCCTTCCAAACACACACACACACAGAGCTTTCTCTTATCTTGAAAATCCAACAGAACCCTTATGTACCTACAAAATAAACATATACATAGAGTCTCTATATGTATATTTTAAATAAAAAGCAAAGGGATAAATAGCTCACTGGAGGGATCGAGAGAGAAAGAGAGAGAGAGAGAAAAAAAACAATATAACTTGTTGAGTCCTCGACCCACTCCGGAATAAAAGAATATAAAGAAGATTGCTTCCATAACAATTAATATTAAAATTAG
>JAQFXU010001286.1:0-31211 GCA_034693705.1 Spatulosminthurus flaviceps | reverse complement strand
CCATCACTTGTCTCATCGTCTTTATCATTGCGTTTGCACAGGGAATCGGTCCTTTGTCTTGGACAATTATGTAAGCGCATTTATTTTTAACTAATGAACCTCAAATTCATCCGTCAAAACATTATGAAATAGTAACAAGAATAAATGGATTTTATACTTCTAGGGGAGAAATTTTACCACCTAACTTGAAAGGTAAAAATTATTTTCATGTTACGTTATTCTTATGAAAAATTAAATAAAAGTTGCTTGATTTTAGTACTCTCAATCGTTTACAGGTCCCTGCTCATCCGTTGCGACCCTTCTAGTTTGGTTCTCCGCCTTCCTTGTCACATTAGGCTATGATCATCTTTTGGAGGCCCTTGGAATCTACTGGTGTTTCTGGTTATTTGCAATTTTCTGTGTGATTGGTACTGTGGTCGTGACCGTCTTCGTACCCGAGACCAAAGGAAGAAGTCTGGAGGAAATCCAAACCTTATTCATTCCGCACCAGAAAAATTACACGGAAGTCGTAGAAAAACCATAGACATCCTCATTTTAAACTAGTTGATGCATTATATTTGAAAATTAAATCCTGCAATAAAATTTAGACATGCTTGACACATGAAAAAACAGGCTCTCCTCAGCGGTGAAATTCTCAGCTAAAGTGTTCAGATACCGGTTAGTGTAATGTACCTTTTTTGCACATTTTTGACACTTTTTTGGATCATAATTACCTCCAATGAATTGGTCAAAAGAAATTGTACCTCCAATTTCAATCATCAATATTTCAGTTATATTGCTCAAAATTTTGACAATAGACAATTAGCGCAACTTTCTATGTAACTCCCGTATATAAAACTTATAGCACTTAAAGAACGTATAAACCAAAAGTTTACATGTGCAAATTTCATCTATGCGTTCTACAAGTGCTATAAGTTTTATACGAGAGATACGTATAAAAAGTTGCGCTAACTGTCTATTGGTTGAAATATTCGCTCAAAATATCATCTGCTACAGCGAACAAATCCAGTTTCCACGGGCGAAATTTTAGTTGCATGATGGCATACTATTCCTATATCTTATAACATGCTCGTATCCTATAACCTAATTTGAAGGAATGACGGAACATTTTAAACTCCATACCCCTCCTTCTTTGTGCCGGGCTCAGGCAGCGAGCCAATAAGCGCAAGCTGAAAGAAGCCTCCTGATTAGCTTAAATCACACTCAGAGCGGGCTTGATTTAGGCTCGCCCACGTAGTGGGCTCTCCCTGTGCTTGTTTGTAGATGAAATATTATTATGTGTAACAATTTGGTTAATACGTTTTATAAGTTTTAAACGGGACATACGTAAAAGGTTGGACTAACTGCATAACATAAAAATTCATGGGAAATAATTTGTCGGTATAAAAAAGTTTATAAAAAGACCTAGCAATTTTCATGTTATTTACTTTCTTTCTCTTGAGTTTCATAAATTGAAAAGATTGACTTTGTTAATTTAAATTACTATTTTGTATACATCCATATGCCATACTGACAAATTGTTGAGGAAACGGATTAAAAGCAAATATTCAAAATGATTTTAATATGCCAATTGGTTAAGCATTGTCGTCAGAACATGTTTTCTTGATTGGAAAGTAATTTTCATAATTTTTTTACAAACAATAGAGCTACGTCAATCCGTCATTTAAAAAGTAGGTGTGCATACAGTGAATGTACAGATGCTACGTAAAAGCTCCTTACCCTAAATAATTTCCCACAAGGCAAAGATATTAATTAACTAGATTTTTTCTCGTCCGTTCCTCTTTATATAAACATAAACGGTAAAATTTAATAGTCTGCGAATTTCAATGGGCCCATAAATGGTAAATGTTATCAATAATATGAGAGGATCATCCTAGCTAAATACATACGTGTACTCAAGAGTTGTAAAAATTCATTTTCCAAAAATTTATATTTCTTGCACTACAAATGCCTTGATATAAATATTTTATGGTATTGCATTTTTAATTTTAATTATAATAACAATGCTTTCATTCTCTGAATAAATTTAATTGCACACTCCAACTCTTTCCTATAATAATACCACACATCCTGTGCTTTATGATGGTTCTGAAATTTCTGGAAATGAAATGCGGAAATATAAAATCAAACCATAATGATTATCCATTTTGTGAAATATATTTATGTTGGAAGTACTCAAGAAGTAAGAAAAGAATGTCTCGAATCAAATTCTAGCCAAAGTTCCTCAAAAGTAGGGGCGTAAAAGTATTTTTATGAAATGACAGAATTTTACAAATAACATAAGGAGACTATGCTGGGCGAGTTGATTCCTTGGAATGATATTCCACCTGGATGAAAATCCACCGTCCCGCATCAACAATTTTTTTCTGCAACAACCATGGTATACTTTACTCGCCTTACATATACCAAACACATTGATCCTAAAATAAAATTCAAGCTACAATGAGGAAATGTGCAATAAATTTTGTAGAAAGCTTGAATCCCACAAACGAATACAATCGACAATTTTTCATGGCGTACAGCTTCCAAAAATGACACCTCATCTCTATTTTGTGTTGATTAAAGTTATTGAAATTGGGTCGTTAGAGGTCGCGTCGTTAGCCTTCGGTGGGCAAAATTATTTCTGGCTCAGCCTAGGAGGAACTGAAATAATTTAATCATTGATTTAATATAAAGAATTTCATTCGTCAAAAAGAGTTCTCATGTAAACATTTTTCAAGGTCATCCCAAATATTTAATAATATTATTAAAAATTATTACTGTGCGGGCACGGCTCACTCCCTTCGTAATGACATTGGAAATTCCAGCAGTTCAAATCCTCTCCACACGGTGGAAGCAATTCAGGGAAGCAATAGTCACATTCTAATAATTTTGAAAAAAATTGTTAGTTATTTTCCATAGAAAAACACTCTATTAAAACTAACTCATAAAATTAAAGCATTTCCGTGCGCATTGCCCTATAGTTCTTCATACACTTCCAATTTTTTCACCAACTAATTCTAAGGGAATAAATTCATGAATTTGACAGTTTTGGAAAGTCATAGACCATAGCAATAAATGTACTGTATTGACAATAAATTCTCTTCCAATGAATATTTTTTGCATGGATTCAAACTGCGTTCATGGCTCAGGCCAGTTGTAGTGGCCGAAATCAGAGTGGGAAAACATATGAGATTTTTTCAAAACATTTTGTCACTTTTTGCAAATGTAAAAAATACCGCTGGACATGAACTAACAAGGTTCTACGTAAACTCACCTTTACCTTCAGCGCCCAACACTCCCTTGCGCTTCTCTGGGGCTGAACCAAACAAATATTAAAAATTTTATATCGTTTGTAAGAATACATTAGTCCATGAATTTCCTAAATATGTAAAGATTTTCTATAAAAACTTACCAGCTGAGGCCAGAGAGGCTAGTACAACCAACACAAGCAAAAATGCGGCCCTCATTATGGAGAGCATAAATTTGACGAAGTGTCTTTGAAAAAATCAGTGAGGATTCGGGGAAAGTGGAAGAATAATTTTTGTGGGAGGATTTTAGCCCTATTTATACGCGTAGAAAGTCGTAGATTGCAAAGGTTGATAGAAGCTATTTTTTCAAAACGTATTTTACCAAAGATATTGTAGCGTCAAGATAAATGCAATTGATTTTTATTGATTTATCGAGTATGGAAATGTCAATTCAATTGAAGGCTCATTTGCTGGGTTGATTGATGGATGAAATCGAATTTTAAGTTATCATTGATTATGAAAAAATATGTATTGGAATCAGGGAGAAAATATTTTTACCGGGCTGGCACGCGGCGTTATACAAAGTCACTAATAATTGGCTTGTACAGAAAAAGCATCGATAAGAGCATTAGGCAATGGTGCGGGCATTGACCAAAGATTATTTTAGGTTGCTTAACAAAAAGTTCTGGTTTGAGAGGCGTGTTTTGTCCTATATTTGAGCTGCTATATCTCAGCAATGTATCATCCGAAAGGTAAGGATTCTAACTAAATTCAGTGAGGTCAATCTAAGAATTTGACACAATTTTTTATGGTTCCCATAAAATATCCCCCGCTTGAGGAAAGTAGATACTTTGGTAAATTCCCACATTAGTGCATAAAGTTGTAACTGAATTCACAGAATTTGCACAATCTCATATACTATAGTTCCTCCAATTAAAGTCTTCAAGGGTTTATGGATTGATTAAAGCTTGTTCTTGTGCTCATCGGTTTGATAATAAATGTTACACATACACAACTACATCAGAATTAGAGTGCAACTTGAAATGCCATTATTATTGGTACTTGAGAAGAAAATACAATGACCAAGTAATTGGAAGCGATGGAAATAAATATTTTGACAAAAATTTTGAAGAGAATTTTCCAACTTAAAATTGGTTGGGAAGATTTTATCCTAATTGTATATATCTTTTCCAGTCAGCCCATGCGAATTGCGTACGTTATGAAAGAAACAGCAGCTTTTTTGCGACTCCTGTAAAATTTACTGTAGTGGACGCATGCGACGAATTTTTGACGAATTAGATGTAAAAATTCTTTACACATTGATATTTTATTCGCCGTAAGTAACGATTAGCTGCCATAATAATTATTACATACTATGGTTTATTCCGGTCAAATTATACTTATTAACAGTTAACACCTTTAGCCATGCACTTTTTCACAAAAGCTACATGTATTAAAAAAAGTCACTATCTTGGATGAAGGCATAAAGTTAATCTATACTAACTGTAATAAGTACTGGGCAAGTAGTCACAGCGCAGTGGTTATAGCTCAAGTTTGCAATGTTTACACGCAGATGGCGTGGGCGTATACATTAAATAAGAAAATAGGTAACTTTGCACAAAGATACCACTTTCCAGCCACGTCCGTGGCTGGTGGTCCTTCTAGTAAATGATTAACTTAAATCAACGTGTTTTTAGGATAAAGTAATTAAGATACGCTCTGTATTCGTTGCTAAAATAACTTGACTTCCCCCCTCCAGAAACAAACACCATGTCTAAGTTTTGCTACACAGCAACCAGAAAACGACGTGCTGTAACAACCTACGTGGTAAGTAGAACATTGACAGTGTAATTGATAACTTCGCACATGTAAGCAACAATTGTGGATCTTTTGATGGGGAAATCCTTGCTTATTTCCACTCTGATACTCTGAAGTGATCTAGCCATCACTCGTCGGGACTTCCTCACACTATTTCCATACTCACGAATGATTTCTTCCGACGTCTCAATCATGACTGCTGCTGGTGCGTACATTGTTTGGACAAGCCTGTTGAGTACAGCGCTCCCAATCAATAGAACAAGATTATTTGGAAAGGGATTTTTGTCAAAGAGGCGAATAACGATGGAGTTAACCAGCACAATATTGACAAAAAATACGAGCATTCCAATATTCCACAATGATCCAATAAGACTGTTGAAAAGGCTAAAGAATACCTGCAAGGTTAGGTATGAATGGCGAAATGCAACGTCGGAATCCACTTTTCTAAAAAAAATTATCCAATAAGGTTGCCATCAATATATTCAAATTGCTTGTAATTTACGCATGTACAGTTGAAAAAACTCCTCTGATGTTTGAAGTTATCATATATATTGTCTTTCACCTTTTTTTCCTGCCCCTATCGCCATCGCCATGGATATGCGCCCTACACCCTACGTCTACCTCTACCGCATTATTATTATTAACATTATAAATACAAATGCTATATGAATGTGTAAAATCGTTTTTAAATCTATATTGTAGTTTATGCTAGTGCTCGGACCAGTTCAGTTTCGAATTGAAAGATTTCAATTCAACTCAATTCAATTATTGGTACACGCTTGTTTCGATTCAGTTCAGTGTCGAACTGAACTGGTAAGTTCAGTTCAAAAGACTGAAATGAAATGAATTGAAACTCTTGAATTGCTATTCAAACGATTCAGATTTGGATTGAATTTTGCCGTATTCTTGGGAGTTTATCCAAATCAAATCAAATTTTTATTTAAAATTCTCTAGCCACATCATTTATTTGTTGTAAATAACATTTTACATTAATAAGTCTATTTTTAACGTTTTTATCAATAGTAATCGTTGATTAGAAAAGCGTTTGTTTCTCTTGATTTTTATTGCCATTCTTTCGCCTTGAATTGGTTTTTTTCAATTCAGTTCAATTCAAAGTTGTGAATTAAATTGAATTGAATCGAAATTTACGTGGAATGAATTAAAATTGCTAGAATTGAACCAATTCGCTCAGAAATTAAATCGAATTGAAAATGTTGAACCAAACTGAATTGGTCCGAGTACAAGTTTATGCTTCAATAATAATTGTTATTACCACTGTCTCATTCTCCCACCCACCTTGTTCCCGAATAAACCTATCCTAACCTCTGTCCCTCAACTTTTCCTACTTTTTCCTATTTGCTTCATTTTAACTTGAATTTTCTTCCGAAAATCATTATATATAATATTGATAATTGTCTTTGTATATTAATTATAACATTACAACTTGAAAGCAGTGTCACATACCTGATTTGGTGGAGGCAGGTAATTGACAATTTGAGACTGCACATTATTACACAGGTAGCATACAGGCCAGCCAAATTTGAGTAAATGGATAGTATCCATTCATCGATGAAGAAGAAGGGTACCAAATATGGATACACCTCCGATGGTAGATAGGCCGCTTGCCAAAATTTTCGACTCTTGAACTCCCTCAGGTAAGCCGCTGCCACTAAGAGTGGATGAAACATAGTGCCCACGATTGCCAAAACCCAAATTGTCTTGTGTAGGGTGTCTCTCCTCTCATCACTGAATATATAATTCCCTGCATAAAAAGATAAAAAAATGTACAACCATCATTTTCTGGAAAAAATTGCAATTCAACGAAAATTTGGTCATAAAAATTGCCAAACTTCGTGTCAGGATTTCTTATTGAAGCTGGTGAGAATTTCCTTCTTGTGCTTTAAAAAGGCTTTCTCCCTAGTAGCAAACTTCGTTCTGTAGAAAAACATAAAATATATTCGCGACTTACCTTCAACAGATCCACGGTTTACAAACCTGGTGAAATTCTTGTCAACAAAGAAGAGCTCATTCATGACCTTTGAGTAATCCTCCCTGAACCAAATGCACCAGGTCATTAGACAAGCGCAGGTTGTCCTTGGGACGAAATGTACCAGGAATTTCAAGTACGCATTGTACGATATGTCGGGGTCGCTATAATCTGTTATTGCAGCAGTAAATTGGTAGGTAAATTCAAACCACATGTACCAAGTGACAAAAAGACAAATCCGCATTTGTTTTTTGTTTTTTGTCGGAAATATTCCTCCATCGACCCACTCGAAGGGAGAGAGGCAGGAGAGCTGGCCAAGTTTAAACACGTATTTTAATCCGCTAAATAACCGTGGATTGAGCATTTTTGAAACGGGGCTATTGCTCGATGAGCAACACTGATGGAGACTGGCGATGGCTTTGTTCTTGCTGTGTTGAAAATATAATTTTCATGGGTAGTACGTCATTCATAGAATAAAAACATCGTTGATGTTGACTTTTAGAAGAGTAATTGAATTTGAAATTCATTTAAACCGTTTTTAGTCATCAGAAAATCATATTAGACCATCCGATATTCATGAAAATTTGGTAAATAAGTTTTATAAGTTTTAAACGGGACACCCGTAAAAGGTTGGACTATAACTGCATAGCATAAAAATTCATAGGAAATAATTTGTCGTTATTAAAAAGTTTATAAAAAGACCTTGCAATTTTCATTCTATTTATTTTCTTTCTCTTGAGTCTCATAAATTGAAAAGATTGACTTTGTCAATTTAAATTACTATTTTGTATACGCATCCATGTCATATTGACAAATTGTTGAGGAAACGGATTATAAAAAGCAAATATTCAAATGCCATTTGGTTAAGCATTGTCGTCAGAACAGGTTTTCCTGATTGGAAAGCAATTTTCATAATTTTTTACAAACAATAGAACTACGTCAATCCGTCATTTAAAAAGTAGGTAGAAAATTATGAAGCCGTTAACTAAACGGGCCAGTTGTATTTCTTTTGATGGGAAAAATAAAATGGTGGTTCCTGTGCCAGTCAATAATTAACAGACTTGCAATGTATCCGAACCTGGAAATTTTGTGCTATAAAGTTTAATGCTAATAGCCTCACTAGCTTTAATAGCATCAAATAATACCAGGTCAAATAAGGTCATTGGATCAAAAAATAATACTTAACAATTGATAATAACAACTAATGATGCATTCCACACTCAACAATAAATTTATAGCCAATTCCTGCAACTTGAAGGTCATTTCACACAAAAAAGGGCTTATACTTGTTCAATTTTTCCATTCATTCATTGACAGTGGTGTAAACAACAAAATGGGTATTTACGATGTAATAATTTCATTCAGAGCCATCCTGTAAAGTTATCTTTGTAGACCGTAACTGCAGTTTGTACGTAATGCATTTATGAGTGAGCATTGATGTTTTTTATTGCTACACTCAATTGTTGCTAATTGCATTGATAAAAAAGATGCCATTCACTACTGTCTAGTTCCATATTTCCCGTATATTTTACCCACACTTTCATTGGAGCTCCAATCTGTCAAGTTCACTTCTACCGATGTGCTTTGTCGTCCGCATTTTTCCCAGAATATGGCAGAAATGAGTTTATTTGAAAAATTAGAAAACAAATTGAAAATTTTATTTCATTTCCTCCTTATAATATTTTCAATATTACTAACGATCTTGATGATCTCAGTAGCCCTCATATTGTATCTCTACGGTTTAGTGGTTTGGATAATAGTGAAGTTTTACCGTCCGGATTTGGACTCGTTTATCGTAGGAGCAAATGTAGTATTTGTGTCTGACAGACCTGGAAAATCCCTCTCAAACATAACAATGGGCCTGGTCGTAAACGGAGAGATTTCCTCGGAAAAACTAAGGGCCCTTTTTCAAGAACGAGTCCTCAATCTTCGGGACTCTGAAGGCAAATTAATTTACAAGAGACTCCTTCAAACCTGGACCTACTTCATGGGCTACGCCTTTTGGAAAATTGACCAACCAGAAAATTTCAATTTACAAAATCACATTCGAGACTACGACTACATAGGGGATCTTCATTTACCCAGATTTAGTGACGAAATGGACGTGGAACGGATTTGGCCCAAATTGGCCGAAGCTTCATGGAGAGAAGGGCAAAGTCCGTGGGAGTTCCTAGTGCTTGGAAATTTTAATAAGAATAAACTTGTGGGTGAAAATGAGACCCAGACATTGTTAATATTTCGTATGGATCACATCCATTGTGATTTCTTCAGCATTCTGGGCTTGTTTCGGGCTCTATTCAAATCTCCGTTTAGTACACCCAAACCAGTGCGAAGTTATAAAAAGTTGAGGATGTGGGATTCTATAATGTCTCTTCTCATCTTACCCCGTGTGGTTAACATGCACCTGGTTGAGATGATAAGAGGTCGTAAATTGAGGGGGCGGAGCTGTACAGGGAGTAGTTTGCATAGTTCCATGACCAAGAAAATTCCAATTGAAATAATTAAATCTTTAAAGAAAAAGTACAATGTGGAATTTGCATCCGTCATTCATTCTGCTATATCAGGGGCAATTGCCCGGGTAATGAGGGAGTCCGGACAAATTCCTCCTTCAAATATTGATCTGTTTTATGTTGCCCCTCTACCGGATCATCCAGGAGGTTGGAATTTGCACGCGTAAGGAAAATTTTACAATTTAAAAAAAATAATTATGAAAAAATGTACACATCGACATTTTTTATTGGGAGGCATTTTCCCGTTTTTTATTCACAGGGCAATGATTGCAACAGAACTACCTTGTAAAAGAAGATCCTGGAAGGAGCGTCTTCTGGAAACTAATCGGATTTTAAAAACCTACGACAATTCCCTTTTGACCATTTCCATTATGCATTTCCTTAACATTTTTTCTCGAACCCCCACAACTTTATTTCAAGCTGTCAATAGTTTCCTTTTGAAATTCGGTCCGAGCTTTGTCATGTCTAATGTACCCGTTACTCTAGGCGGGGATTTTGTGGATGGGATGGAAATTGTCGATATTTTTACGGCTCTTACATACACCAGGAGTCTTGGTACGTTGAAAGGATTCGTTTTGTTATTGTTTCGTTAATTAATAATATATTACATAACTAAAGGTCCGGATTTTTTAGGCATGCTTATTACAAGTTGGGGCGTGAACAATCAGCAGAGGTTTAACTTCCTCCTGGATAAATCCATTTTTGATGATGAAGCCAAAGCCGGCAAAATTGCCAAATATTTTGAAAATGAATTGGAAAACTTGAGCAAACAGTGAGGATGTGATAATTTTGTAAAAGTGTTTTCTCATTTTAATGCTATACTTTTGTATGAATGTTTGTTATGATCGTAAATTACTATGTACCAGTAAAACTATTTTGTTTCCCCAATTAACTATACGTAATAAGCCTAGCACTAATCTAGGAAATCCCAGGGTTGTTCAAAAATTCCATACTTTATTAAAAATGGAAGTATGAAAAGTTATGTGGATATTTACACAATTATTATAGCGAAGTCATTACAATAACCATAAACTATTAAGGATCATTTTTAACAAAATGATTTCAACGAATTTGTACATTACATCTATAGCTAATGCAAATTACATTTATTGCTGCAAATGGTGCTGCTCTGAAATTCCTGGAAAATAAGTTTGGGGCAAATGGGTAAGGTCGCTATAATAAATAACAATAAGCCTTTTTTCTTACCTTTTGGTTCCACTATATATCTACGAATCATTACCACTAATTGTGGGTCATTAACAAACTATTCTCTACCTACTTTAGTGTTGGCATTTTAGTATACAAAATTTTTCCAGATTTATATATTTGTAACTATGAAACATCAGACATAAAAACGCTGCTACAGGAAATGTCTAGGGAAAATCTCTTTAAAGAAAATCTTCTTCAAATAATTACTACAACAATAATAATAATAATAATAATTAATTCATAACAATAACAGCAACAATGCCCATTGCATTTAAAAACTATGGACTCCGCAACTCTTTAGAAACGTGTTGTAAATTTTGAAAGACCATTTTCACGGCATTCCCATAACTAACACAGACGTAAGGCAGCTGATGTTTCTCCGCCAACTTCTTCACCCTCTCCGATGTCCTTGCAAGTCTAAAGTTCGGCATGTTGGGAAAAAGATGATGCTCAATTTGGAAATTCAAGTGTCCCGTCCACCAATCCAAGAACCAGGAAGAATCAACATTGATAGTGTGAATCATGGCATATTCAACCCAATGGCGTGGCTCCCGTGCCACCGGCATATGTGTATGGGATAAGTCGAAAGTAAGTAGAATCAAGGCTGCAAAAATGACCGAAGCCAGCCCATAAGTCCAAAATCCAATCAAGTAAGCTAAAAAATAATGGACGGCGAGAAGTGCGAATTCATGATATTTCCCGTCGTGTGTCAAAATATGCTTGGGAGTGAACCAAACTTTCCAACCCAGGAAACCACCAAGGGATAGGGCAGGGACGAACATTTTTGCCTGTGTAAAATGAGATGGCATACATTTTTAACAGGCCCCCAGTATGCGCTATAAAGGTGTTAGTCTTTTTGTGTGTAAAATAAATTTTAGTACCTGGTGACGTAGAAAAAACGAGAAGGGAAATATGTTGGTCCGTGATTCATGTTTTGTAGATTCCACGTTGTAGGCCATAAATGGCATCGTATTTAAGTTCACGTCTCGCTCGATTCTTTGAGGCATAGCGTGATGTCTGTTATGATGACTTCGCCACCAAGAGCCTGACAGCCCTACGCAAAGTGCTGAAAGAGCAAATAATCATTTTAATAGAACCCGACATATCTCAAAATTATCACTCATTTCTCAATGAAATACACTCATTTACTTTTTAATCAAAATTCATACACGTTCCCAAAAATAATTCCTTCCCTCATACCGAAAATCGTCCCGGAAATTCCTTTGTCCAGCTCAGTCCACCCGCTCATAGAATAATGACCCGCCTCATGAGTGAAATAGCCAACGCGGAGCATCGTTATGGCCAAAATCGACCCTCCCAACACCGTAGCTATATTTTTGTCCTCCATAAAAAATCCTAGCCAAGCACTTGCCAAGACAAGGATGAAAATCTCCACCAAGCGGATCCCCGTATAAATCCACGAAGGCTCAAACAAGCCCTCGGCTTCAAATTCACGCGTTAGTTTCTCAAAATCCGCCGACATCTCCTCGTAATTTCTATCTCTCCTCTCCGAAATCGCCGATGATTTAGCAGGTCGACTCTTCAAACCCTTGAGCAATTTCAGCACCTTATCCGATGATCTGTAATGGAATTGCTTGATCGCCTCCGTTGCATCCTCTCCACCTTGTGTATAAAAGTCAATAACTCTCCCGCCCGGGTGATGTTTTACCCAGTTCGTGACATTGTAGTACCTTCCCTCAAATCGAATCTCTTTTACTTTTGACTCGTCGTCCATGGAAGGAGGAGAACTTTCGGGAAGAAAAAAACTTTCAATGGATTTTATCTTCCGCTTGCTAAAAACCATTGCTGCTTTTAAGCTTCCCGCGACGCTGGCCGTAACAGCCGCCTCTTTTCCTGATTTTCCGGGGCACATTGCAATGTCTATAATGATAAGGTCTTTGCTTTGAATCTAAAGACAATATTCTTGTGAACTTCGAGGATCAGAGTGTTTTGTTTAAGAGTCTTCCTTTTCACAGGAAGCAGTCACCACTGAGAGGAGAACTGCTTGTCCTTAACGACCTACCTACCCTCCAACACCCATATGAATACCCTTGAATGGTCTAAATGAGGTTAATAGTGAAAATAATCGTGGAAATTAACCAAGTCCAGATTTTCCATACAAACGGAAAGGATTAGTAACCGGAACTTTTAATAAGTGAAGATTTTTTGTCTTTAAATATTTTACATGGAGGAAGACAATATGGATTCATTAGGATATAACAACCATTAAAATAAAGAGGAAATCCATGTAACTTCTAAAGGGGAAAGTCTCAAAGGCTCCGGCCACTTAAGATAAGATCAAAATAAAAAGATTCCAGCCATAAGAATCCAGTTGAAGCCAGACAGAAATTATTAAGGGAATGGAGGTTCCTTTCTATTTTTAGCTTGTTACATATTATGGTCCAATTCATTCCTAAATCCAGTTCCGTTACTTCCCTTAGTTTTGTTCTCTCATTAACATATATGCATATACATGCTTACTTTTATAAGTATAATAGTTTTGAGCGTAATCATGTACACACACTCAACGCACAGGTAAGAGGGAGAATGAATGCAAAGGTGCGGTCCTAATTTGAGGGTTTGAACACTTTTCTTAGAGGTACAGTAGGTATATTGAATCTCCATTTAAAAGCATTGGTCATGGTCAATTGAGTGAATGTGCTAGAATGCGTTAATGAATTAATGAATGTCTAAGAAGAATAACAATGGACCAGGATGGACTTGTCGTGTACAATGATTTATGACTGTAGTAAGGTTACCTTGTTTGGCTACGTTACGCGTACATGTCTATTTATAGTAATATTGTGGGAAACCCCATATGCCGTACCTTTTAACCTTTGTCTTTACATGTTGATGCTACAACTAAATTCAAATATTCCGAGTGTACTGGTTTTACCAGGGGGCGGAACTGACTGACGGAATTAGAAATGAAGAGTGAACGGGTGTTCTTCCATATCCGGTCACAGCCCTTCTTCCGTATCCGGTCACGACTTCCATATCCGGTCACAAGTTCATGGTCAGGTCGAGTGCAGCTGGGGAAAGGTCGGGTTACTTTTGGTGGTCAAAGGGGGATAGTTAAATATTTTTGAGGTTTCAGTTAGGTTAATTTGGCTTCTCAATCGGTCACCGAGCCCGAGTGCCGTAGGCACGAGGAATCAGTGAGGTGCTATAAATAATAATAATAATTTATGGTCGCTGCGCTTATATATCGCTTATATGTTAATTATGTTATAGCCGTTATTAACAATGATTAGACAATCGATTTACATGGAGAACGGGTAGATTTGCCACCACCGCTATTTCAATGATGCCGTTGTAAGCCAGGCTGTTATGAGGAGACTGTAAATTAATTAGGCCAAAAAATTGTAATCCTCAGTCTATGATTAATTGAAATACTAGTTAAAACTGCACGCGTTGGGCTTCACAGTGTCTTCGACCCTTACAAATTCCGAGTTACAGCGTCAGTTCATTATACATAATTATGTAAATCAGCGATGTTGTCGTTGAGACAAAAAATATTACATTGAATACAAACGGCAGATGCCAAAATTGTAAATCAGTAAATTATAAAACTTGACCTCTTTTGACCTTCCGCGAATGCCTCCATCCATGTAGGTATGAACAAAACAAATTGCTCAAATGTAAAACGCATAGAACTCACAATCAGTTTGAGCGGAAGGTAATTCCTTCAAATTATTATAAAGGTGGTCCGTTCGCACAATAACTACAACTCTTTTCCTGCAATTAAACTTAAAATTAAATAACTGTAATTTCTTACATTACAACTTGGAAAATGGACACCACAAATTCGGCGGGTGGGTTAATAAGTGACCTTAGTGGTTTTGAAAAAGTGATTGATTTCCGCAAGAAACAGCTGAAAGCATTTTTAGATTTAATACTCCCACGAAATCAAAATATTGTGCATCACTCGAAAGAACAGGAGATTCAATTTGAGGAAAGATACTACAATGTAACGAACTGGGTAAAGCATCACCCGGGCGGGAGAGTTATTGAATTTTATACACAAAGTGGAGAGGATGCGACGGAGGCAATCAAGCAGTTCCATTACAGGTCATCGGATAAGGTGTTGAAATTATTAAAGGGTTTTAAGAATCGACCTGTTTCTACTGCAAATAATAATGTGGGGGAGAGGGTTAGAAATTATGAAGAGATGTCGGAGGATTTTGAGAAACTAACGCGGGAGTTTGAAGCGGAGGGCTTGTTCGAACCTTCGTTTTTCTATACGGTGTTACCATTGGTCGAAATTTTTATCCTTTTGATAGCGACTGTGTTAGTAGGACTATTTGTGAGAGATGTGAATTTAGCTACGGGGTTAGGAGGTTTAATTTCCGCTTTAATGATGCTCCGCGCTAGCTATTTGAACCACGAGGCGGGTCATTATTCCTTGAGCGGGCGGACTGAACTGGATAAAGGAATTTCCGGGGCAATTTTCGGTACGAGGATTGAATAATTTCAAGGAACATTGGCAACCAATTATTATGTTTAATTAATCATGCATATGGCTTTATTAAAATGGATATTTTGTCCTGTTTCAGCACTTTGTGTAGGTCTTTCAGGCTCGTGGTGGAGAAGTCATCATAATAGACATCACGCTATGCCCCAGAGACTCCAACGAGACGTTAACTTAAATACAATGCCATTTCTTGCGTATAATGTTGAAGCTGCAAGAGATGAACCACGGACCTCCGTATTTCCTTTTTCGTTTTTTCTACGTCACCAGGTACCAGAATATCTGAAAAAATTACAATTTTTTGTATTAAAGAATTGGAAACAGAAAATGAAGTTTAATTTAAAAAGAATATTTTTCCCTTTACTCACAGGCAAAATTACTGGTCCCTGTTCTATCACTGGGTGGTCTCTTGGGTTGGAAATTTTGGTTTACTCCGAAATATATATGGACTCACGGGAAATATTACGAATTCGGCCTTCTCGCAGGGCATTACGCATTGTCATACTTCCTGGGATTTCGAGTCTATGCGCTGGCAACGGTCATTTTTGCTGCTTTAGTTCTCATCACTTTTGACCTTTCTCACTCGCATCTTCCTGTGACACGCGAACCCCGCCATTGGGTTGAATATGGACTAATCCACACAATCAATGTGGAGTCTTCCTGGTTCTTGGATTGGTGGACAGGACACCTGAATTTCCAAATTGAGCACCATCTTTTCCCTGCTATGCCGAATTTTAGACTTGCAAAGGCATCGGAGAGGGTGAAGAAGTTGGCGAAGAAACACCAGTTGCCTTATGTTTGTGTTAGCTATGGCGACGCTGTGAAATTGGTCTTTCAAAATTTACGCCATGTTTCTAAAGAGTTGAAGGGGCATTAAAAGGTTCGGTGGTAGTAACTATAGTTTTATACGTCGCAGTAGTCCTTATTAAATTGATTTTTTTTATATATGTATAGTAAATACTAAAAAACATTATGCGGTAGAGTGTTGCAATTGTAAATACTCATAACTTTAACTCGGAAAAGATTAATTGGAAGCTTTAATTGCGAAATTGATTAAGATTAAAGTTCAAATGATACATTTTTCATGCACTAATTATAATCGCTAATTTATTGAACACATTTTTAAATGACGTTAAAACCACCTCGTAGTAGGATAAACTGAAAAAAGCACTGACTGAATACAGACTAACGGAACGGACTATAGTGCTTATCAAATTATAATATTATAATGTAATTAACTAATTGCAAATTATCGCTTCAGTAACCGGAATCTCGGACATGTGTTCTCCGTAAATGCATAATCAAGATTTTTAACGTGCAATGACATGAATTTTCAATCCATCCTTTGCAAAAATAATCATTCCTCCATCCGTGTTAACTTTTTCACTTCTAGGATCAAGCTCAACAATAAAGCTGCGAAAGATGCTTGCAAGGATTGTCTTGGCTTTCATCATTGCTGCTTTTTGTCCTAGAACATGAACAAAAATTGAGCACACATTATTACCCCACACAAGTCCCATTTAATTATAAATCCTCCATTTGTCGACCGAAACATTCAAACTCTAGAAATAATAATGAAATCGTGAATGAATATTATATAAATTATGAATTTAACAACAACAATGTGCAAATTACCCATGCAACTTCGAGGTCCACCAGAAAATGGAAAATAACAATGTTGGTGCCTTCGAGTGGAATTTTCCGGGAAAAATCGGGATGGTATGAATTTTTCCGGTTCGGGAAAGAATTCAGGAAGTCTATGGGTGACCCAAGGCGCAAGTCCAATTTCAACTCCTTTGGGAATCATGAGGTTTTTATCTACGGTAAGAATAATGAATAGTATCTATTAAAATTTCGGATGCTTTATTAACTCTAATTAAGACAACTACTTCATTTGCTTCAAAAATATTAAGTTGTTATCACCTAACTGAAAGTCTTCTTCCACTGAGCGCAACAAAATTGGCACAGGAGGATACAACCTCAAGGTTTCTTTAAAGCAACATTCTAAAAACTTGAGCTGTCGCAAATCTGATAACTCAATATCTCTTTCCTTGTCCTCCCCGAAAACTCTATCCAATTCTTTGTGGAGCTTGGCCTGTATTCAAACATTCAACTGTTCAAAAATACTTTAATAACATTTGTTCATCCTTCAATAATTATGCATTTAAAAATTCAACTTACTTGCTGATCCGGATGTGAAGCTAGTAAGTACAGAAAAAACGTAAGGGCTGATGCGATTGTATGATGAGCCTATTGAAAAACAAATTATGTAATTATCAAAACTTGTGTACATGCTAAGCAAGTGACTATGACTATCGGGTCGGTCACCACTTCAGAAATCCTACTCTTAAACCTTCACCACTAATTCCTCTTCCAGCCACGGTATAGTACCAGCACCCTTAAAAGAAGGAGAATTTATTGTTGGAAGGCAACCGCTCCGATCGTCATTGAAGTCTAACTCTACGAATTACTTTCTAAAAATAAACCTTTTCTTAAAACTAGCAATTTACCGCAAGTAAAATATTATTTGTTTCATCCCGTATATACTCATTCGTTACGTCGGAGCCTTCCTCTTGTTGTTTGGTAACCAGGAGGTCCAACAACTTCAGTTTCCCTAAGACACGTCATAATTAAAGTCTCGTGCAAACAGAAATGAAATATAGTTTTAAACGCTTCAATTTAATATCCTGAATAATTACCTCTTTCTGCAATCTCGGACTCACGCTTTTTCAAACAGGAATAATTATTATTGTTCAATTTCGATTTCCGCTCTTCCACAACCTACCGACAATAAATGTATTTAGAGAATTATTACGACTTATTTTAACACTCCAATGAATCAAAAGCAATCCCAGATATCCGATATTTCGATGTGCAAGTCCGCACCGCAGACAGTAAGTGCAGATACTCCTGAGTTGTCTTCTTAAAACTCAGTTTTAAAATTGACCTCATCCAACGATATTCTTAAAATATCCAAGTTTAACTACAATCAAAAGCATTTTTGGCAGTACTTACATTTTCCATGAAGGAGTGCAAAACTCTTCGAGTTTTCTCCTCATTTCTCCCTGTTGTTGACATTTTCCATAGGATCTTTGGCCATAACCACGGTGAAGCAGCACGATAAGTCAGAAATTCAGTCTCACTGTATTAATAAATAAAAAATTAGTTCAATGAAGGTCACTCGAAAATATTAAACAAACATTTGTATGAATGTTTTTGGGATTTGAGAGAAATTACTACTGTCACCTGTGAACTGCAGTTGCATATTCGTGATCATTACTTTCTAAACTCTTTGTCCGGACTCCTCCAACATATTCTAATAATAAAATATTGGAACAAATTAAAATAATAAGTATAATGTAAAATGACTTTACTTAACCTTATAATGGTAAATAAACATAATGCGGATGAAATCAGGGTAGTTATTATTTATTATTAAAATCACAAACTTACGCCAAGCCATGTCCAATGTACACAATCGAAAGAGCTCCTGAATCTCCGTGGGAATCCCCTTGGAACTGTTGATCTTTAAAATCTTCCGCAGCGTTTTTGAATTCTCGTTCAAAGTCCTTTCAAAATTGTCCACCCTTTGAACATCAAAAGCTGGAAGTATTAATTTCCTCTTTTTGAAATGATCCCCTCCTATTTTTGAAGAATTTTTTTAAATGACAAATTAATTATCATTCACATCACGTTAATAGGTTCCCACTTGGAAAACCAAAATATTTTTAAAGTCTTTAAATACCTTTGGAATAGAACAAAGTTGAGCCGAGCCAATCCGTGAAGATCAAATCGTAGAGACGGGATTTATTTAAATCCTTGGATGTTAAAATTTTCTACAAAATATTATTGCATTTACAAATAATACCTTCTAATTTTTCACCTTCTGAAATCCAAAAGCACTTCATTTCAAAAATCATATCTAACCTCCACATCGTCCGGATGGAATAGTAAAAGTCCTCCCAAATGTCCACCAGCTAAATGAACTCGATTCCCATAATTTCTCTGGAGGTCCATCATTTTTGAAAGTCGCTCTAATTTTATAAAATAAGTTATTTTTAACACACTTAAATTATTTCAACAATACCAAAATAATGTGTAATTTAGAAAAATCCTTACCTTCTGAGTTAGATAAAAACCACAAGTTGCCGATAATGGGGAACTTCCTAGGTCCGGGAAATCTACTTAAAAAATTTACTATCTCGTTGGATTTTAACTTCCATTGATAAAGTGCAATAATTATTGCAAAGCACAGGATTAAAATTAAAAATGCAGAAATCATTTTGTTTCTTGCGCGAAATAGGCCTCCCTGGAACCTCTTATAGAGAAATGAAAAGGTACTGTGATGAAACAAATAGAACTAACTTGACATTTAAGTACTTTGCAGAAATAAAAAATGACTCCTCATGCAAATTATTTTAAACAACGTTAAAATTTCCTCAAAACTTAAAGGATGATGAATTATGTATTAAAGCCCAAAATTAAAAATCAATTTAAATATGTGGAGGGAAGGAAACAGATGACACCTGCAAATTGTAGCAGAAAGGGAATGTGAGTTGGGAATTTGTCATTTAGCATTTTAGCAATATATAGAGTCGTTTGGGCAACGCCACTCTTATTTGTTAATTTGAATATGGTTAAAATATTCATGTATGATGGAATTTGTGAAATGATGACAGCAGATATTGGTCTTGACTGATGTGTATAGCAGATATTGCTGGGATGAGTGGGATGTTTCATGTGCAATTTTAGTGTAAAAATATTTTATATTATATATATTGTCGGCTAAAGTGCAAAAGGGGCTATAATTTTGTTTTTCCCATAACGTTACGGAAATTATAGCCCCTTTTGCCACTTTAACCGACGATATATTGCTGTATATATGCAAGGGAATCTTTGAATGAGTCCCTTCTGCACTATTATGCAAAAAGAAGGAGTATGTATGTAGTTAAATGAGACAGAAGCAACGAGCTCTGCTGTCTTTCGTTGAATGATAGTGAAGAAATCTGCCTGGTCTGATGTTCAGCCTTAAATTAACACGTATAAATAATTAAATTAAATTTAGGAGAAAATGCATCTACTTCATTGCAAGCAAAGCATTTGTATATAATTTCTTTGGCAATATCAAATTGAAATAAAATAAAGATGATGGTAATAAAAGTAACCGGCAGGGTTCCAATGTATCGCTCCGCTCATAATACAACGAGAATGAGAATACTGCCTGTGAGATAAAAAGGTCACCGCAGAATCTCATCCTGCCCCTCTCCAGTCTTATTAAATACGAGTGATGCAAGATAGTAGACAACAGACAGCTGTCTGCTCAAGTTAGCATGAATGTGCAAGGTGGCAGACAGGGGACAGCAGACAAATAGCTCAAGATAGCAGACAGCAGACAGCTGTCTCCACAATTTAGCAGACAGCTGTCTATGGAAATTAGCCGACAGATTTCTATGCAATTTAGCAGACAGATGTTAAAGTAGCTATGCAGAAATCAGTCCTTGTACAAATTAAATTACTGCGTAGTTTAATGTTGCCCGTTTATTATAGTTAAGAATGATCAAGAAATGTCAAATAAATCCTAATGTTTTCCGTTTCGATTTGAACAGCCACAAGTCCAATCACACAATAGTACATATTACAAATGTATAAATTTTAGAAATGAAACAACATTTGAACAGGGAAGGCCTTTAGGTAGAACATGTCACACCATGGTTAAACGATCGCGGGCCCAGGACGACGAGTCACTGCAAGATCAAATTTATCGGTGCAATCGAAAATAATTGTAATATCAGATCATGGAAAAATACATACCAAATCATGCTTATCGGAAGGTGCCGTAGGACGAATGCCAGTGGAGGCAAGCTCACTTACACCTTCTATCACTCTGCATTTTCACGCCATCACGGTAGTAAAGTCGTCGCTGACCCGCCGTGTCAGGAGATGGGTGGCACACTAGCCGTTGATAGAGGTGGTATATCAGGCATCCGAGAATGAGCAGCGGAGCCACCACCATCATCGCAACGACGAGCCAAAACTGCGTCCCGGCTTGTGGTGGACCGAATGGAAAATGTTTAAAAGTGATATTACACCAATTGTGTAATGGAGGCGATGGACGAAAATTGTTACAGTCATACACAAATCCTGAGTTTTTGGGTGAAATTTCTAATGAAAATGAAAGTGAAATTGAGAATATTGAGCTTCATATAATCCTTCTATTCGACCTTTTGACGGAGAAGAAAAGAAATGTGAAGGTAAGTTACAGTGGAATTCAACCGCCTGCAGTATGTACAGGACAGATGTGAATCAATGTTAATCCCCAAGGATAATTTTATACGGTGACTCATTTGACCTGTAGGAAGCGTTTCATTCATATCGACCTGGTGTTAAGCCGACGTTGCGGGGAAGTGTGCATCTTAGCTTCATTGCTCCACCTTAGTTTCATTGTTTATGTTCAGGTACTTACTTTTGAAGCGGCAAACAACATTGACCAATTTAAATACCTTAAATCCTCGGGCACAACGCTATCATCAATTGTCGGTAAACACGTCGACTTTAATAAGCTTTTAATTTAAGGTACAAAATAAATCATAAATCGTGTTTTAAAAATTTATTTGTGTATGTGCGTAGTGACACCAACAAGGGTTTTAGTTCAACCGAAATATCCAAAGCAAAACAGCGGCACGCCCCCTCGGCCATTGTCAGAAAATGCGGGAACTAGAGCAGATGATATCAATGAAACCGAAGAAGAATCAGAAAATGTGGAGACCCATGAAGAACAAGGAAGTAAGTGGAAATGAGTCCTGGTGTATCAAGACAACCGAGCCGAAAATTATGTATGTTCTACAAGCGAAAAATCTGACGTAAGCAGTGCTGGGAACACAAAAGTTATCGATGCTAATATCGAGATAATCGGATGCTTTCACAAATTATTAATAAAATAGGATGGCAGTGATGACAAAAGTTGTGGAATTGTGGAAATATTTGTAAACAGTATCCCTTGATGCCACCCGCATAACAGATAATTTTGAGCTGGTTTTAAGCAAAAGGAAATGGGACAGAGTCGTCACAATTTGCAGTCGTACAAGTGTTCGAGGAAAGGAAATAGGAGTTTACGAATTCGGTCCAAACAAGGATATGCTTAGTGCAGAATTCGTTTAAAATATGAATTTTTACTTAAATAGCATGCTCAATAATTGGGGGTTTCACAGAGTGTGAGTATTCATCAGGCCAGGAGCTACGAACTAAACAGATGTTTTAAAAGTGCTACAACAGTCACGGTGTCAGTGCTAAAATTTTAGTCGATTTCTTTGCAATTTAAGGATGAGAATTGATGGAAGAGATATCTTTTTTAAATACCTAAATCTAGGGCCCTGAATTCCAGTCAGACATCATCTTCCAGAATTGTCATATATATCATTGAGCTATTAAGAGCAAAAGATTAGTCTTTAGCCCCTTTAAAGCCATTTAGTTGATGTGCATCACAGTTTTGGAAAAATTTGTTGTGGATAAATAAAAATTATGCCAAAATTTCAGCAAATGTTCCTTCGCTTCGACAAAAATGATTTTTTTTAAATTGTAATTTTCTTCCTCAAACGTCAATGGTAAATATGGGTCGGAACAGTTCAGTTCAAAACTGAACATTTTCAGTTCAGTTTGGTTCAAGCCAATTTCTTTGTTTTACCTTTGAGCCGAACAGACTGGTTCAGTCCAAGCTTTGAACCGAACTGAACTAAAATCTTGGAACTGATTTTCAAATATTTCATAATTGTGGCGGGAATCCAATGGATTTCTAAGAAAATTTTGTCAAATATCGTAAACTAATCGAGTTGGAGGTTTCAGTATTATGAAATTTGTCCATGAGTGGGGATGTCGGTTATTATTTGAATTTTGATTCTAAGATTTTCTGAGGCAATGTTGCATTGCAGTTTAACTTCACGCCTTGAACTGTTTTAACTTCATTTCAGTTCGTTTGATGAACTGAGCAGGTCAATCACCCTGAAAACTGGTATGACCTACCCAGAACAGGTCAGGTGGCCACCCTAGTCAGTACGACGTGAAAAATTACAGCGCTAAATTGTGTAATAAGTGAAGTCCTAGCATTGAAGAGGACTGTGTTCATGACATACCCCAGCTCTTATAAACGGTATGATTTAGTCCAAGCACATTGAAGAGGACTGTGTATTCGGTTATTCCTACAATAATAGCTCGTTCATGTGGGAAATTCATTAATGGTAATGAGTAATTTGAATAAAACGTGCTGGTTCTTGTTCTTACACTACCGCGCTATTGATTGCATACTCCTACCGCAGATAAAAGACTTCTCCGTCACCTGTCAAATTAGACACTTAACAAAACATGTCAAGGTAATTGTTGTGATTTTAAATTTAATTTTCGATCAGTTCAGTTTGGTTCACTAATTTCAGTATGGTTCGGTTCACGGAGTCAACTGAATCGAAACTGAAATTTTTAGTACTTTTCAGTTTTCTACTGACAAAATTAACTGAAATTAAACCAGTTCACGGCGTAAAACTTTAAAACCACAATATCCCGAAAAATATTAGAATTTATGTTAAAATGTGAATCATAATCGACATCCCTGCTCATAAACAAAATATTTAATGCTATAATGTTCTCAACTAAATCAATTTGTAATATTTGGCAAACGTTCTTTCAAAATCCATGGGAATTCCGTCATAAGTTGAAAATCAGTTGAAAGAGTTCAGTTCATTCCGGTTGAACTAAACTATTCAGTTCCGTGCACAAGTCAAACTGAGCTGAACTTCGTTATTTTTAGAGCCCTTGCATTTAACTTTTTAACCCATTTGCAAGGATTGACACACTATTACAGCATTAAGAAATATGTACAAACAAAAAACTTATATAAAAATATAATTTAATGTAAAATAAGTTGACTTGACAAAATGATCGACCGGCAATCATTTCAGCATGCCTTCGCAGATTGAATTTGTGTTTTGACAAACTCACGGCATCTTTTATGATTTTTTCCTTATTATAATTAAGTATATTACATTAAATAAAAATAATGATCATGGAACGCATTGGCTTGTGTTGGAATAATTTTATTACTAATGTCCGTGATCAAAATAAAACATAAGGGCAGCAGGCAAAATGTCACACCATGTATCCATTAGAATTATTGCAATACAGATTTTTTTTTCCTTCCCCACCATTGTTCTTACGGTCCAGACTCTAAGAATATTACTGCTTCTATAACAAACGACTCCACAAAGTCTGGATTAATAAAAAATTAAATCAAATTAATTGCCTGCAATCAAATCTTTCCCAATAAAATTGTATTTTTTTATATTAAACTTGTGCTAAACTTATACTAAACTTTTAATCGAAATTCAGAAGTATTTTAGGTTCAATTGTAACTTCTTACCGTTCCTTAGTCCTGTCATATTTTCAAATTTGACACGGACACATTCAAATGTGGAAGTAGTCTGAAGCCAAATTCGTAGCTGACGTGGGTGAGTCTCGGGTAAACTTTATCAGATGTGATCCAAGTGCATCTATTGTCTAGCGTTAGCGTCAATCGCTGCAATTCTGAATATTCAAACAAAACTTTTATCATTAGCACATTCATCTTTTTAGACGACAGCATATTGAAATTTTTTAGTTATTCCCTACATAATCCTCAAATGGCTTACCTTTCAATTTGCAAATGGTGGATTGGCTTTTCCAATTTGTAATCTCAGCATCAGAGAAAATTGCTCTCTTTGATGGGTCCAGCAATTGAACGACAACTTCCGGCGAGAGACCGGTAAAAGCACAATCCAGTAACTCCGGTCCAGGTCTGAGGAATTTCTTAGGAATCCCAACATCAGTGACAAGGATATTCATGGACCTTAACTGTGACCAGGAATTTGGAAATGCCGGCAAAAGCTCAGATATTTCATTTGCTGATCCAGAAAATCCCAAATCCTCAATTTGCGGAAACAATCCTGCGAGTGTTCGCAGGGTACTCATGGGTAGATGCCAAACGTTTAACTGTTTTATTTGGCATCCCCAATCAAAATTTGGAATCTCAGGAAAATATTGATTGATCGAATATTCATACAAATCGAACCGGAAACAAATTTCCGAGACATTCGGAAGTATTTCTTGGTGTGAAAAATTGGGTGCGAAACACTTTCCTTCCACAAAACTTTCGTTGGGTGTTGAGAACACCAGCGTTTTTAGCTCTTTTAATTGAGGTATGCCTTGAAATCCATACCATTCTGTGCAGCCAATTTCAAAGGATCGTAAACTATGAGCGCTGCTTTGTAAAATTGAGGATAGGAATGGTTTGATCCTTTCCATGGTTGTTTCATCTTCCAAGCCACAGAGTAAAGAGAAGGAAGACAGCTTGGGTTGTAGCTGCGCCAACTTTTCAAAAGCCGATACAACTGTCATACCATTTTGAGCAAATGGGTCCGAAACATACACGTGGTACGACAAGGATTTCAATGCTAAGACTTTGTCAGCAACCACAACAGAATTTATCAACCAAACGGGCAATTTTTGGATTTCTTCCAGATTTGGTGCAGTTTTAAGAAACTTCCCCAACGTTTCCACGGAGGAGTCTATGTACATTCCAAAGTCAATCTTCTTTAGATTCTTGTGCTGGTACTTGGGCAAATCCGGGTTAAAATACTCATGTTCAGTTGGTGAGTCTCCAATAAGCCAGAGATAAGCACAATTCAAACTCTTGGCGTTGGGAAATTTCGTGAGTAGAAAATTGGAAAAGTCTTTGAGTGGTACTTGTCGCACGCCATAGAAGGCCAAGTGCTGAACAAGTGGTCCAAATTTGGTCAGAATATCTTCTATGCTACTGCTTCGGCAAAACACATCCAGCCCGTAAAACGAAAGGCTCAGCTCCACTTTCTCAGTGAGTAAAGTTTCCTCCAACATTTTTGTTGCACCCTCAAAATCTAGCTCGTATCTTTTCAAACTCTTTCGATTGTATCGAGCTCTTTCGGTAAGAATTATCGGCTTGGTTGCTCTTGAATTCATGCTGATAGTGTCGATTTCAATGTTATAGTGGACGAGGATCCAAGGCCCAGATACTTCTCTCCAATGCTTACTCACGTACCAGCAAGTTTCCAAATCCTCGGGATTTAAGAAGCTCAAAATGTTTTTGAAAATCTGAAGAAGAAAAGAATATATAAATTTCAATTCGAAAATTTATATGTTTTCGTAGCAGGTCAAGAAAATAGTTCTTACTGGATACTGTGAGAAGGCGGCATTTTCAACAGTCAATTCATTTTCTGGGTCTTGTGGTGGAATTGGCTCAAATTGGTTGACAACGATCGGGTGATGCTCTTCGGTGCATTGCTTCTTGGCAGGGCTCTCCTGGTGAAGCGTGGATTCCATTAGAAGGCGAGTAGGTTAGGTTTTCCTAAAAACAGATTTTTATGTGTGTATAATTTCTTTATCACGATTAATTATTATGTACTACTGGAAACTTCACAATGAATTTTAAATGGTTTGTAATTAATTTTTGATAATATAAACTTACCTGAATAATTTTAGTTTATATTACTTCGTGAAATGTCAACTGCAGGTAAAATTATAAAAGCCGGGAAAGGGCAGACAAGCGAACGCACTCACTCAGAACTGGTAAATAAAATGGCTGTCGACGTAGTCTGAATCAAACTCAAAACTAAAAACCAAGACTTAAGAATGCTTCCAGGTAACCAATGGCGCGGAGGGCGTGGTCAATAAGCTTTCAAATCTACCCTTGTTAAATTGTTTGTTACAGCGGTCAGTCCGTACTGACAGTTCGTGGTTCATTGGCTCGGAACTATCCAAAAATAGTTGTTTCCTTCAATATTATCACAAGTGAGTGTAAAACTTGTCAAATTTAAAGTAGCATAGCGTCCCTACTAGAAGGGATTCTCATTGGAATGCAGTCTATAGAAAATCTACCGACGCTTAAACTACCTCCACGACTTTGACCAATTCGATGAATTGAAGGATTATAATTCATAAGCCTCAACAATTTTAGGAAATTGCTCACCCAAACTCAAAGTTACATTTCCTGCAGCAATACGCAGCAAACCATAGCGACGCATATATTTTTTTGCAGCTGTTCCACTATATAGCACGGCTGTCATTAAAAACTGATACGGGAAATAGAAGGGTTTTAAGAGTTTGAAATTGTTCCTGGAAATTGATGAATTTTGGACATATTTTTGTTAGACGATGAATTATTGGGTACTTGAGACACCATTCACTTTTCGCGTAGGAGCACCACACCTTTTTTAGTGTAGTTGAATGCAACCTTTCTGAAAGCTAATTTTAAAGCTTCTCAAAACTATGTTGCCTCTTATGTATTTAGTTATTTCGGAATCTGAAATTTTAAAGGTTTTACAGGTTTATTTGACTGAATTAGGTCTTGGCCCTTAAAGAGTCACCAAACATTACTTATTATTTGGGATTTATTATATGTTTTTATGAAATAAAACATTAAAATTTGATTATAATCATTTGAAATTCATCCTTTTGTTCATGTTCCATCGCTTGACAAAAATGACGTTTATGGAAATTTTCTTCCTCAAACGTCAATGATGGTAAATCGGTTAAATGCCATGGGAACGTTTTCAACACATTCCATAAATACCCTAAAAATTCCCTGAAACGTAATAGCTTGTAACGTTTAGTCAATATTTTTCCTGGCTGTATAGGGACATACCTCGTTATTGCATTTGTTGGGTTATTCGATAAAGCTTTTAGTATTCGCGAGAGTCTCCAGGTACTTAAAATGGAGTTGGACAGAAGGACAAGAGGGGATGGAGTGAATAGGAGATACGGAGTCCTTCTTGAGAAACAAATCCGATCGATTGCAAGTGTGGGATACAGGTGGGAGAACTCCATGTAATGGAAAGCGAGTCGGCGCCAATTTTTGTTGACTTTATTTTGAGAACCGTGTCAGCGCTTGTTGTAATTGGCCTTCCTCATCATTAAATAAAGTTGGACCGTAAGAGTGAAGCTAGACCAAATTGACCGCGAAAATGCTTGACACCGCTTTTGTTAGCCATTTAGTGGTAAGCTGGAGTTAATTAATTATAAAATATTTCGATTACTTTTGAGCTTTTACTGCTTAATACAATTAATATTTACAAATCCAGAAGATAAAACGACCATGTTTGATTTATTCCTTCATTTGGTTTGTATTGCATATTCCACGACAGCTATCTTAATGACAGGGGTTTTGAATATTAAATACCCTGAAATTATCATCACATTAGTTCTCATAAATGCTTGATGCGATAGTTATATTAAGCTTCAGTTCGTCACATCTCGTCTGTAGTTCCGTATATCCATTCATAAGTCCGCTTATATTTTGTGAGATAGTCCAATTTTGCTTAATAGTATGTTTTAGCATAGTACACTATGGTCAAAGGCTTCTTCATCTATATCCTCCGGTGCCGCCGCAAACAGTGCTTTCACTTTGCAAGGAGGTTGGTCCAGGTGTTCTAGCTTGTCTTCATCGTCCAAAGCTTGTTGTCTGCCTCGTCTTACTCCTTTCTACTGTGTTATATTTGCATATTGCGGCCGATTTGCGTAGGTTCTGTGATTGTAGCTCATGTTGCGTCTGCTGTGTCACACTGTGATTTTATCACTCTGTGAATGAGCCTGAAGAGGAGCAGAGTTCGAAAGGTTGCTCCAATAAAATTCTAAATGAAATTGTGCGAAGTATTTACCATGAATTATTTTGCATCCATTTGCACTTAAAAGCAATTGCAAACAAATTATTTAATAATTAATAGCATACAAAATATCATAACAATTTGTATACTATTCGGATACTTAAATCTAAATATATGAAATAGTTTTACTGAGCCAGTGATAGCTACAATGGGAAGCATGGCGACAATAAAATATATATGTATACAAGTGAAGGCGCCCGTTCGTCGAACGGGAATCTTTCATGTATCAAATATAAATGTCATGTTGACTCAGTTCCAAACTGCAACCTTACTATACGTTTTGCATGTAAATTATGTGACTGTTAAACTACTTGGTAAACTTTGTAATATGCACGTTGTAAAAAGACATCAAAATGTTCTATAATAGTAGCATTGCATAAGGGAGACAGAATTTTGAAATCACGATAAGTTTGAATATGCTGCAGGTGAATGATTTTGCCGGTAATACAAATAATCAGTATTTGGTTTGAATAGAATTTAAGACTTACTATTCAGTTTTGTTGTGCACTATTTTGGAGCTATACAGACTTCCTTTTGAATTTTAAAGATGAGCTAATTTTTCAAATTTTAAATCATTCCAGCCTTCAGTGTTTTGCATAATTTTATGGATCCCTTAAGTAAATGTATGCTAAATAACAAACACGCGTCCGACATTGGTCGAAAAACCATTTTTAAAAGGCCTACCCGAAGGGCAGAAACCAATTAGTTCAAATTTTTGAAGTTGAACCGTTAGATATTTAGGTCCACAACATTGCAAATTAATCGTCAGTATTGAACAGCAGTTTCGCAACCACATAAACCCACGTGCAAGCCATTTAACAATTTTTAACAACACCTAGGTCAATTAAAGAATCTAAAATGGCTAATTTACTTGGCATATTCGGGTAGCATTGCCTGAGCTGACAACCATTTTCGTTAGACCATCATAACTGGATCCATATTTTTTATGGTTATGGAAAAACATGGTTTAAGGTCATCATTCATGTTAATCAATACTCCCAGTGGAATGGTGGGACAGCGGGACAGATGGACAACGTGACAGTGCAATACTCTTCCGTGATTATTGCAGTCGCAAGGTAGTTAAAGAAGTAGAGAGCGAGCGCAGCAATGGTATTAAAAAGTAAAAAGCGAGCCAAGCAATTGTAAAAGGCTGAGAGGAACAATTGCTTCAGCGCTGCGGAAATTCGTAGAGAGCGAAATTTACAATTTTTTCTGCTGTTTGATTCAAAGTAAGTAAAGAGCAATTGCACCAAGTAAAATGCTTCAAAAGCTAATGATATGGGACATCCGGGACATCGGGACATCGTGACAAAAAGCTCTTCCGTGATTATTATTATTATGATATATAACTTCGGGTAATGTGAACCGTAAAGAGGTAAAATAATATAAGCCAACGCACTCACTCACAACTAGTAAACAAAATGACAGGCTTCGTAGTCAGAAGCACACCATATCTAAAAACAAAGGCTCAGTAATGAACGCAGGTAACCAATGGCTTTGGGGGTCCGACCTTTATGTTTTAAAACTGCCCAGTGCAGCGTTCAATTGTTTATTATAGCAAGAATCAGTTGGTATTTACAGTTCCGGGTTCATTGCCTAGGAACTTTCCACAAATACATTTTTTTCAAAAGTATCAAAATAAAGTGGAAAACGTTGGGGGTGGCTGCTCTGTCAACGTACTAACAATAAAGTTGCAATGAAGTAACAAAGCCTGTTAAAATTTAAAAATACTTATTCCTAAAACCGCACGTGGGTGTGGAAGGTTGGCATATATGTCTGCGAAAGGAATGGAAGAAATAAAGTAACAAAGCGTCAGATGAGTTTAAAATGTCATGTATTTACACAATGGCTTCTAAAACTTACTTTCCTCTTAAAATTCCGTTTATACTTTGATGAACAGACTAAAATCATTGGTGCTTAGTATAAAGTCACGAAAGCTACTTATATCATGTCCGTCAAGTATACGAAAAACGTTTGTAGATAATCCCGTGGTTGGATAGACATATTCTTGGTGATATTTTAATTTTCGCCTGTATTTCTATTTATTTCCAAAGCAAGTAGAATTTATGGGAACGTAATTGGCAGAACATTCTGCTGAAATGCTGTCTTCGATCTCTGGTTGCGAATTGAACGAGAATGTGCTACTAAGCCTTCTTACGGGTCTTACAAGGAATGTAATTCACATGTAACGCTTCGATTTTCAAATTTTCTTCAAAATATGTTAGAACACCTCCCCACTATTACTCTGATACATACCTTCCATCTGCAAAT
>JAQFXU010001285.1:0-31237 GCA_034693705.1 Spatulosminthurus flaviceps | reverse complement strand
GATCTTCTGTGTAAAAGTCGTAGATGGATAGTAAGAATTCACCTTTTATTTACTGATTTGTATGGGCATGTATCAAATACGAATCCAAAGTCGTAGGACAATAGTTGAAGTCAGTGCTGGACAACGACCACGAATATATAGAAGCCCGATGGCCCCGTGCTGAAGCGTTGAAAAAATTCAGCACACAAGCACTTACAAGTAATCAACTTGCATTTAGCAGCACAAGTTGATTATTGGTCTTAGGGGATTTATTTATGCTAAGGCTGCCAGAGACTTTTCCGGAGTATCATGCTTATTTGTAGGCCAGTATAGTTACTAAAAATGTGGATGCACTTTTTCTAAAATATTATTCTCATGCTCTTTTTAGGCATCTTGATGATAATGTACTTGCAAACGTTACACGCATAAGCAAGGAATCTCACCATAAAATGATAAAAAGTCCTTTTGCTACCATGCTGTTTTCTTGGGTAAACAAAAGTATCTCAAATGGCAACTATTAACAAGTCTATTGTCGTTTATCATTATTTCCAACCACTAAAGTTCGTCTGTTAAAACAAAACCTTATAAAAAAACGTAAACTCCAGTATTAAATATTGCTACAAGGAAACCAAGGGATAGCACAAATTCTGCTACTGCACTACAGTGAAGCATCATGTGCTTACATGCTTTTTCTCCATTAACGTTTGAATTTTAAAAGTATCAAAAAATGAGAAAAAATTAATTTTTAATTCACAAAATACGAAAGGTCAGTTTCTGCGTGGACAAAAGGAGGCAGCAAAACCTTAGGAGCTTAAATCGGAAACATGGAAAAACTCTGGGTAGGATTGCCACTGGAGAGAAAAAAGGCAAACCTATCAAGAAAACACCTATAAAAGAAATTTACATAAGTTCGTGACAGAACAAATTAACGTGAAATTATTTTTTACTTCAAAAATTATTATTGGTCGGACCTACAAACAACTGCAACTGAACCCAAATAAGCAATGAGCTCATGAGTATTGTATGGCATTGTTTTGTATGACTTTACTAATGTGTCATGAGCAGGTGAGTAAAAAAAGACTGGTGTCTCCCCTAGTGACACGTAAAATTTTGAAATATGGAACTCTCAAATCAGTTTTTTAAATTCAAAGTTTAGTTTTCCTTTTTGACAGTCTCTTAATGTCTAATAACGTAATAGCCAATAGCCATTTGAGCTTGTACAACTATAGAACCGACAACAACTTGAAAAATTCTAGGCTGAGTAATTATACTATTTGAATATTTTGAATATTCAGATGCCTGAAAGCTCTTTCACATTTTAGGTATTTCAGTTAATTGAATTTTGTCATTACTCAGTGCACGCTCCATGTATTTAATTAATTAACTAACGAGTAAAAACCCGGTGATGGTCACATAGCTTGATATTTATAATTCATTACTGAACGGGGAGCGTGCGAAAAGTTGAAGGCTCCACTTTCCGCGAAATGGTTATATTAATTATTAGCTAACGCTAATTGCTAATTTTATATTCCGCCATGCTTAAATACCCCAACATGAAGAACTAATATTGTATACATTTATTGCAACGCGTGCAACATAAATCATTAATTTGCAGTAACAGAAAAGCATTTATGCACACAGCCTGACTGACTTCACGACTTCAGTATTACATCACAATAAGCTTTCTTACATAATAAGGATGGATAATACATAATAGCATAGAGTGCGTGCAAGCACTTTATCCCAAGCTCGGACGACAGTTTTGTTACTCGCTTAGATTCTCATTCCTCTTGACACTCCTAAATTGGATTGCTATAATTATTAGACATTTTCAAGAGAAACAGAAAGCAAAATGTATTTTCTCTTCACATTTTTCACCTGCATCCATGCATATCGTGCTATCACCGAGATACCTGAAAATACCTGGTCAACGATAGAAACAGTCCTCAGCAAAAACATATGGCCATACTCCATCTTTCAAAAACCTCAAAAATCTAACTTAAAAATCCTGGGACAAGGGATTGCTTCAGACAAACTCTCGGCACTGAATCACGTGAAAATACTTGCCTCCGAAGTCTCCTTAGTTTCTCCGAACGTTTCCAAAATAAATGGGGTAAATAAAAACGGCGATCCAATTGTGGATACGGTGGGGAATTTGAAATACTCAGAAAACTGTGAAAAAAACATCATTGGAGACCATCATATCCTTATCGGAAAATACCGCCATTCCAGAGATGTACCACGCATATAAATCCTACCAGGTTTTTTACATACATAAAATTTTTACACACAAATACAATATACGAGTGCACATGGAGCAAAGGTCTATATAGGCTGCATATTTAAGTATAAAAGCAATTTTTGAATAAAACTGTGAATTTCGGATACTGACAACCATAGTCTAGTATCCTCCTTGTAATCAACAAGTAGCTGAATAAAGTCTTGTTACTTTTATAAAAGTAATCTTTACTTTTCCTTTCATTGATAGTTTATTTTTACATACAAGTAGCTCAAAGAATTCGAAGGTTTATTCTTATAGAGAATAGACAGGTACATAACTGAGCGGTTATGTACCACTGTTTAATAGGCAAAGGACTGAAGGTTTCAATCTTTATCATTTTCTACAATCTCAGAGATCTTCCAGCAATTTTTCGTCTCTCATACACCTGTCCTTGCCCGTACTCACTGTAATATTTGCCATTTTTTCCTTTGAAAAGCAAGGACCAATAAGACACTTGGTAGATGCCGCCAAGAGCTTTCGACCGATACCTCTTCTTCAAAATCCTAGAGTACAGTATATTCTCTATACTGTGGCATCCAAGGGATCTCAGAAATTCTGCCACTATAGCGTTCCAAGCATTTTCCCTGTTTTGATTTAAGGTCATGCCAATTCTGAAGGCTTTTACCGAAACAAAAATATGGATTTGGACCATTAAAATTCCATTAATTTACGTCGAAAACTAACTTTGATTCCACATAATGAGTATTTTTTTCATTTTTCGTCTATATATGATGCAATTCTGGCCAAAAAAGGAGAAAAAAGTGAATAAAATCCAAAAAATTCTTAAAAATTCTGCCACTATATAGAGATTTTTTTAAAAACCCTGCCACTACAGTGTATGCCTTAAACATGGGGAATCTCTGGGGAGGATTTGAGTCTGCCACTGTAGAGGGAATGCCGTCTTAGGGAGAACCACTATATAGAGAATTCACTGTACCAATTGAAAGGTGAACATTGTTAGTGTCTATTTTTTTCCAACTTTACTAAAACTCTTTACTGTAATAAATGTCTAATGGTCTTTGCGGAAACTGCTGGAACAGGTTTAACGTCCTGCTTTTTCTTGAATGATAGAATTTCCCAAAAATAAAAGAGTCCCCCGAGAATCAATCCAAAACCAAGTAGAACAAAGCTCAGTCCAAAATGCTCTAACTTAAATGGCTTGATATCATCTCTCATGGCTTCCTCCGTCTTCCGAACAACTTCATAGCCCAAATATTGCTTGTACCCAAATTTTTTAATCTCCCTCAACCAAGCCACTCCATCTTTCCTCACAAAGGCCAAGGCTTGGCTAAACCATTTTTCATAATGTCCGCTACTTCGAAGCATCCCAGCATTCCTGAAAATGGCTTCACTCAATTTGGAATACTTTCTTAGTACCATTTGAATTGTATCCTGGGTCAGGGGTTCTTTGGAAATCTTGACGGGTTGAAAATTTTGATTGAGCGTTGCATTCTCTGCAATAGCCATCAACGTCACATCCCCATAGTTGATCGTACTACCTTTCGTACCAGCAACAGTTTCCATAATTTGTTTATTCATGTCTCTTATTTTGACATATCCCACCCTTTCTCGCATCTTCACATATTTTGGAGCAGTAGAATTCCTCAGTAGGGTGTCGTGCGGGCTACCAGGGAAGTGCACACAAGTAATGCTGTACTCCTTCATATTTGCCAGTTCCTCCGGAGTCTCCGGAACATGTTCCACGTCAGGGTAAGTTAAGAAAGCCATCAAGTTGCTATTGAAGAACGTCCCGATAAGGATCGAGTAAAATAAAAAGAGCATTGTGTGAGGCTGGACGCTTTTTGGAACAGATTTCCCTTGACCCAGCATTGCGCAAACGGGTACCATCAGAGCGGAGTAGGCCTTGGAAGGGAGTTTCGTATTTGATACCAATTCCAATACTTTGAATTTCCCATAGAGCTGTAACGCCACCATTGCAATAGAAGCTATGACCCCAATCCAAGCGCCAAGTTCAAATACAAAGAGAATTCCGTACCATTTAACAAGAGCCTCTTCTGGCAATGAGGTAACGAACACCACGGGGGCTTCCAGCATGTATGGAGTATAATCAACGTAGGGGTGGCGCTTGTACATGTACGTGAGAAACAATGCCATGTCTGCCGTAGAATCTATTAAACCCCCAATATAACCCCTCCAAGTTCCATTTGACATCTGGACCTGGTGCTTATCCCCGTCTGTATTGTACTTGAACGTAAAATTGTATTTAAGCGCCATGGAATTCACAAAATTATATCCAACACCTCCCACGACAGTTCCGGATCCGTCTTTTAGTACATAGCTCTTGAAAGCGTATGACTGTATAGTAAATTGTTTGTTCCGCAGAATGTCAAATTTCAGATGTATTTCCTTGCCGTACTCGAGCTGAGTGAAGGAACGGTATTCATTTTGAGAATGGCTTTGGTAGAAAATGGCGGCTGGCTTGGGGTACTCCGGGACTATTACCCCGGTTCTATACAAGAGTATTTCCACACTTGGAGTCATGAGCATTAGTCGGACTTGGGTCTCTGAACCTACAAAAATGTGATGAGTTTGTTGGGGATGAGTATTGAATGGGAATTGAAGAAGACTTCGGATCTGGTAGGATTTAAATGCGGGGTAGATTTCTTGACTGGCTGAGTTTTTGTTCAGGAATATGATGGCTTTTTCACAGTTTTCCGAGTATTTTAAAATTCCCAACAATTCCACAGCTGGATCACCCTTTTCATTGAGTACATTCGAGTGGGAAATCTTCGGAGGGACTAAGGAGATTTCCGAGATAAGAATTTTCACGTGATTCAGTTTTGGGAGTTTGTCTGAAAAAGCAATCCCTTGTCCCAGGATTTTTAAGTTACATTTTTGAGGGTTTTTGAAGATGGAGTCTGGCCAGATATTTTTGTTTAGGACGGTTTCTATCGTTGACCAGGTATTTTCAGGTATCTCGGTGATAGCTGGATATGCATGGATGCAGGTGAAAAATATGAAGAGAAAATGCATCTTTCTTATTTCTGCTTCCCTTAAAAATGTCTAATAATTATTATAGCTCCAATTGAGGAGTGTATCTCAAGGAATGAGACTCAAAACGAGTAACAAAATTGGAGCATCCGATGGAGTGCTGGTATTATGTAAGAAAGCTTGTAAAGTAATAATCAAGTTAGTCAGGCTCGGTGAGTATAAATGCTTTTCTGTTACTGCAAATTTAAGATTTATGTTGCAATAAATGTATACAATATTAGTTCTTCATGTTGGGGTAAGCACGGCGGAAGATAAAATTAGCAATTAGCGTTAGCTAATAATTAATAACCTTTTCGAGGCATGTGGAGTGTCTTCAACTTTTCGCACGCTCCCCGTAGTCCCCGTTTAGTGATGAATAATATGTATCAAGGTATGTAACCATACCAGCGTATCGGTTTTTACTCGTTAGTACTAATTAATTAAATATAAGGAGCGTGCAGTGAGTAATTATAAAATTCAATTGCCCCAAATACCTAAAATGTGAAAGAGCTTTCAGCCATCCAAATATTTAAATAGTTCTCTGTCAAGACATTTTCGCCCACATGCCATACCTTTTCAAGAAGTACTAATAGCTATAGAAATAATTAAGAAGGTTGGCCTCGCTTGTAACACGTGTATGTATATTAGTTATCTGAAAATGAAGATTTATATTTTGTTTATTGGCTCTCTATACTGAGGTTTGTGACAATCAATCCGGGAATAATAGACTATTAGGTTTAGGTAATAACGTTTTTTTGGATTTTCGAAATCTGTGAACGACTTTGATCATTTTTGTTTTTTACGCTTGCATTTTGTTTTGTGTGACCTCTATGGTCCGTCAGTATGAATGCATACGAAATGACTTGGACGTCTGACTGCGAAATAATGAAACTGAAAATTTGAATATGATAATGCATATTTAAATCACTGCATCTAAGCATATTTTGGCATACCAAAGATACCTAGGAACTTGGGAAAGCCTCCTAGAAGATCCTAGGAAGAGCCTAGGATCTTGAATAAGGTACGGCTTTTTCGTCGTAGTGGGTTTAGTCTTGTAAGCTTCCATTGTAAAAACCAGCGGCTGATGTGCCAAATCATCCCAAAATAAATGGTAAAAAGAACTGTCAGGAATTTCTTCAATGTTGCAGCCTATAAAGACCTTTGCTCCATATGTGCACTCGCATCATGTGTATTTGTATGTGAAAATTTCCCAACAATACAGTAGACCCCCAGGAAGCAATCCAACACAAAGGATAGTATAGCTCAAACCTAAATGCTCCAATGTAAATGGCTTGAGATCATCTCTCATGCCTTCCTCCATCTTCCTTACAACTTCATAGCCCAGATATTGCTTATAGGCTTTTTAACCTCCCTCAGCCGTGCAGCACCATCTCTCCTCACTATGTCGATGGCTTGCCTAAACCATTTATCAAAATGCATGCTACTCTGAAGCATTTCGGTATTAACAGTGTTGGCAAAAAACCAGGGTTTTTGACAAAAACCCAAAAACCCTGGGTTTTTGGGTAATTGATATGTACATCTCCATGTCAATGATACACAACATCAATTCAACGGTTATTCGTGAATAATTACTTTTGCTTATACTATACAGCTTTAAATGACTTCAAATCAACTTATTTAAATAATATGAAACATATAAAATCGAAATAAGTAACTATTATTTTCAACTTTCCTTGTATTATTATATTAAGCAAAAACCCAATTACCCAAAAACCCAAAATATTTGATACTCAAAAACCACACAAAAACCCACAAAAACCCAAAAACCCAGGGTTTTTGGGTTTTTGCCTCTGCCAACACTATGGCTCATCCATATCATTTTAGTAATATTCGCTATACTTAATCCTGTACAATAGGAAAATAGATTTCACCTGAAAATGTTGTTAAACTGAGTGAGAAGGTTTTTTTTTGTTTGTCCCTTTCATCTTTTTCTATTTCACCAGAGAACATTATAGTAAATGTAAAAGATGCCATAGTTAATTTGCAAATCATTTATGTGAACAAGTGAACACATGTGTTCATTAATTGAAGGTGTATATTATGTTTGAGGGATTGTCATTCAAGCCACTACACTCTTGCTAATCAGGTAAATGTGAACGGAGAGAAAATTAAAAATGACGGACGTGAAAAAAGAGAGAGAGAGACAGAGACAAAGTGACAGCATGGCTCATTTCACACATAACATGTCCTACTACGCACATCTCACCCATACTATATAAATACCTCGAGTAATAATCCATTGAAAATGTCCTCACAAGTACTATTATTCTCTTTAAGTTACATTACATTAAAAACTACATTACGTACCTTACATTCCTACAAATTACCACAAGGAAATTTGGTTAACTGAATACAAAAAAAAACTTTTCCCTTCAATTACAGAGGTTCAATTTTTCTTATTTATACCATTTAATGAAAAATATATGGTTTCTATCACCCACGCTGATTTTATTTACTCAACATTCCCCATAAACACACACACACACACACACACACACACACACACACACACACACACGCTTCCTCAATTCAGAAAGTCAGCTTTACATTATGTTCACAAATTTAGAGCAATGTTTCTAATAGCATAAACACATGTATTTTCTACAAGGTTTCCTATTTAATTGCAATTAAAACTGGAAATGACGTCCCCAAGAGCGTCCTGGCATTTTTCCTTCATTGTTCTTTGAATGAGGGTATGTATAGAGAACTACGTGTACAATAATAATTATTGTATGTCTATCCATGTACCTATATGAAGAGTCACACGGAGTCTGTATTTGTTTGGAATTACAATATATAATAATATGTATAAAGGGAACAATCCACATCTTATCCTACGTATACATAATATATAATCCCAACAAAAGATTTCAAGCTTGACTTAATATTGTTGTTAGTCCGTGAAGAAAGTGATTTGAATTTCATTTTCATTTATTATTACATCCACAGTAGTGGTAAGAGTATCTCTCTATAGATACGTACACACGTCTCTTATTTGCGGCCATTCTTTATTTTCAGAGAAAATTTTTGCATTATGCACCTGACACACAATAAAAGAGAAACTGTGCTCCTCACACCGTTCCCTTACACGTGTACGTATAGCACTCTAGCAACCCGCAACCACTCCACACCTCCCAGTGTGTGTCATTAACGATTGATCCATACTATACATCTGTACAATGTCTCCATAACTGTGTAGACACTTCACGGAGAATAACAAGATGGCTCGACTGAGTTAAGGGAAAATCTCACCAAATTTCTTAACCCAGAGCTTTGGTACAACAATAAGAGAGTACTTTTCCTATATTATGCATTATATGTCTACAATACTCTATAACTTATGTACATAGCCCATTCTACTATTGTATACTGCCATTATTGTCAACAACAAAAAAAAATTCAAATACAAGTACCAATGCCTTAAAAAATTGGACATGATAAAAGACACAGAGGATAGATCGAGGTTTGGAAATACAAGATTTTGTATATAATTTGGGAGGAGATACAAATTAATATATTACACGAACTGAATAGTATATATGAATAGCTATATATAAATAATACTCAAGTACATGCACAAAAGGCAAGAAAGATATTTCCCGTAAATTCCATAATAGATCCATATGAATCTGTCACCTCTCACAAGACGACCTTTTGTCCTATACCAAATTCATACATTGGAACTACTGCATGGGAGAAAGAGGAACTGTACTGCAAATTACTCCTTTGTAAAAATATATACACCCACATACACACACAAGAAGAGTCAGATTGCGTAAATTGTGTTTGCTATTTGAACAATATAATATTGATGTCAACAATGATAGTAGGAAAAATGGTAGAATTACCGCTGTGTTTTCTATGTGTGTGTGTGTGCAAAATCATGACAAATGTTTCTGTAAGATACCTTCATTATCTCCCCATAGTTACCCACACCCTTCAACTTCCTGAGCAGGATAACGGAACGAATTTCAAGAATCCCACATGGGGAACACACATACTATATGTATGTACGTACATATAATAGTAAATCTATAGTAATAACTATAATAGGGCTCTATATAATAATGTAAGTGTATATAAAAAAACAGGTGTAGAGTGAATGCACACCTGTGACTCGGAGTGAGTCACATTGTAAGGGAAAGAGAGACAATTTTATGCCCTTAATTTCCCAGCTCCAATAAATTTACTAGAGCTAAAAAAACTACTATAACAATGCACGTTTCCAATTTACCAAAACAATGGACGGGAAAGAACGGTGTAAGATTTCGTGGAAAATACTATACCCCTGTAGCACTGACGAGAAAATTCCTAGGCTTTTTTCTTCCCCCCTACCTTCTCATATATTGTAGGAGTATAATTACACACATGCCTTGGTTTTGTGTATAGTTAAAGAGGGGAGAGAGAGAGAGAGAGAGATACAATAACATATTTTAAATCAACTAGATAATTTAATGAGCTTTTCTCATAGTTAAGCAGTAGAGTGTGTAGCATGTAAGATGAGGAGCAGGGCCAGAACAGAGCAAATAGAAAAATAAATGCGAATCCATGGTAAATTCCCAGTCTTTTCTTCCCATAGATAATTCCATGGAAATTCCTTTTCCCTTACGGGACACATAGGCCCTTCCCAAAGAGATTTAAAACATTTCGCATATTATCTTGCAGAGCTTGTCAATTCTCTCTAAATGTATAATTATATAAAAAGATCCCAAGTTAAAATGCACTTTACTCTGTACACAGACCTCCTCCCTGTCCTAATAGAATTAAAAGACTAATTTGTTTTTTTCTTCTCTGCTTATTCTTCTGAAGGAAAGTGATTTTCTAATTTTAAAACTTATTTCGACAAAAATCAAGATGATGGAAGAGACTAAGTTGATTTGAGACACTATATGGCCTTGAACTACTTCCTTAGACCCTTGAACATATGTCTTTAAGGCTCCTCCTCGAGCAAATGAGACTCCAATGTTCTCTGTAGAAATTGTTGACAACATTGAAACGTCATCGCTCGTAATGACTTTCAAACTCTAGCAGAGATTGTGGTAATAATAATAAGGCATCAAAAAACCTGTAAATTTCCTTATAAACCGCATACATATTGAGAGAAGCTCCGCTATCTTCTCCTCTCCTCTGCATACTGTAATAATATGTCATAATGAGGACGTCGTTTTGTGTTGGAAATTGCGTAAACAAAACGCCTCTCAGGATTATCTCATTTTTGTATGGACATACATTCAAACACATATAAACATATACATGTACATACATACAGTCCTACTTAAATACATGCATAGAAACCCACTTTGTTGCTTAAGAGTATAGTTAAAGAGATAAAAAAAGTTATTATTATCACTATTGTTATTATTACTGCTCCAACCACACCAACACACCTTGTGGGTGTTATCCATTAAAATAGCCCTTCTAACTCCTCAAAATCGAGAGAGTTGAGAGGTAATTTACGTGTCTAAAATTAACTACAAAGTGTAAAACTTATGTGGACACCAAACAAAAAACATGATGACAATTAAAAAGCAAAGATTGACTTTGCCCTTCCCCTACAAAAATATTTACAACGAAGGAAATGCTTTTTCCTTTCCTGGATCAACTATTTTACCAAAATATTGACCAAAACAGATTTTTTTAAATCCTAGCACCATTTCAGTATAGTGGATGTAATAATAAGTCTCTCAAAAAAATAGGATGGAGGAAAAATCCTGATGGGAAGGATAGGAATGAATTGACATGTGAACTAGAGCTACATCCATCCCATGACTTGTACAAGGGAAGTTTAAACACAAAGATAGGAGAGGCGCAGGGAAGCTAATAGAATAATGAGAAGACAAGAGAGGAAATGATGTAGGAATTGTGAACATTTATCCTATAGTAGTTTGTATGCATATATAATAAGCCTAGACCCTTTTATACAGAAGATTTGTAATCCAGTTGCTCAGGATAAAGTCTTGCGGGCTACTATTGCTATATATATTTATATTGTATATATGCCCCATAAACTATTATCTAATTATTATGAAAACCCTATGAAATAGCAAGCATGCTAGAATTCTCAACTTCTAAGTTCAAGTGTATTGAGACACACACACACACACTTACATTCTCTTTAACTCAAATGATCCTCGAATGTACAGTAGATTCTCTATATAGTGGTCCCCCCTAAGATGGCATTCCCTCTACAGTGGCAGACTCATATCCTCCCCAGAGATTCCCCATGTTTAAGGTATGCGCTCCAGTGGGAGGGTTTTTTGAAAAATATCTATACAGTGCAGTGGCAGAATTTTTCCGTTATTATGCTCCTCTTTGGGTCAAAATTAGGCCATATTTAGAGGGAAAATGACAAAATACTACATTGAATGGAATCAAAGTTACTTTTTGATGTATGTACATCAACGGAATCTTATCCCGTAATGCCTCCAGAATTGGCATGACCTTAAATCTTAATAGGGAAAATGCTATAGGGCATAATGGGCTGTAATGGCATCTCTGGATGCCACTATATAGAGAATATACTGTAATTCCATCAAGGCTCACTCAACAGTAGCAACAATATACATACAAGTAATACACATTACATTTTTCCATGGTTGCTTATTATTATTTCCTCATGTCCCTTTGCCCCTCAAAAATATTCCACTTTGTGAAGAATATCACGTGAGATTTTTCCCCTATCCATGTAGAAACTCATTACATGAGTCATCCAAATACATTTGTATTCATCCTCCCCAAAGTAACTATATGTAAATATATTTATATACGTATATCAAGACATAGTGTTTAAATATAAGTGGGAAGGGGGAAATGCACCTTATCCTTCTATTCAGATTTTTTTCTTATGTCCAATTATACAATGTCACATAATATACTATCATGATGCGGTCATCCACCAAGGTGATTTGTCTCTTACTCGGAAATAATGTAAGCTTCATAAATTCAAAGGAAATTACATTGGTTTAAAATCCCTACTTCACATAATATGTTCATATGCCTATGAGAGAGAAAAATGTGCAATGTACTTTGGACCATACCTTTTAGCGTTACAATATTACAATGAAACGGGAACTTCATACTTGTGTGTGTTTATATGTAAATGTCATCATCAATGGTTTGGAAGTACGTAAAGAGCCTCTATTAGTTTCAAGGAAGTTCCATTAATTTTCATAATACATATAATAATAAATAGGAAAACAACTTGATCCAGCTCTTTCTCTGACCACTAACTTAAATGACGTGCGACTAAATGCATGTACTACGTTGTAGGAATATATGGGAAGTTCCTATGATGTTCCATGTCTCAAAATCCTGACTCATAATATTTTTCCACTGCTTCGCTCCTGTCAAAAAGGTTCCCATAGTCTGACATGTAGTCCTACTAAAAAATCCATACTCACCTTTTTTAATTCTTACACAATAGTAATAATAATAATAATAATTTAAACTGTAATATTAAGGGAATAAACTCAATAATATTTATCGAAAATATTTTCAACGAACTTTTTAAAGTGGGCTGGTATTTTATAATTCTACAGTAATATGATAATTTTAAAAGGAACAGTAAAAGCTAGGACTCAGCCAACAATAGAATAGCAGTGCTTTAAATTAATCGCTATTTCCTCCCTTTCTCAATAAATAAAATGAAACACCTGAAAAAAGCACTTATACTATTTAGGGATGGTAAATACTAGGATGATTGCATTTATTTATATTTGTCATTCATGAAATGCCACCCACTTTAACCTCCCATTACGCAAGGGCTGACATTTTTGAGCTAACTCTCATTACACAGGAGAGGAAACAATAGCCAGGAGCATCTCCTCCTTCAATTCAACCATATAATAGTAGTAGTTACAACACACGTATATAAAAAATTTATGGGGTAAGAAAATTCAAAGGAGTCATTTTGACGTAAACAGCATTTAAACATAAGCACATTCCTTGCCTTAGGTATATAATGTAATGATTACATGAGAGAGCATCGAGTACTTGGGAGTTACTTGGAAATTCAATGGAATATCACAAATAATTTTCTCTCATTAAATATTATAAGGATGAGGGTAATTAATTTCTTCCACGCAGGTTCATATCATTTCATGACAAAAGGCATATGAGAGAGGGACATAGTAAGTTTTCAGTCATAGTTTACATTGAAATCATTCTCAGTTCAACTTTAACAGAATTTAACATTTCTCTCATGATAAATTCTACATATATATCTTAATGTTACATATCTTCTGACTACTTTTAGTAGAGAGAGAGAGAGAAAGAAAAAGATAAACTCACTTACGTCGTGCTCAATACATTCATGACTACTCAAATCTATCTCTCATCCTCCTCGTATGTACAAAACTATACACGTGAACACGTGACCCAAGACTCGATATATAAGTTTGATCCAATCATTTTTACTCCCACGCTCAGTCCCGGATTTGAAACTCGTTTTTTTTTCAGTCATAGTAGTAAATAGTTTTGTGTGAAGGCTTTTAAAAATTCTTGGGTAAATATTTTGATGATTTTGAAACTCAATTGATTTTATAGCTCAAGGCTTGATTTTTATTTTGCTCCAACTTCATGTACTAAAACCCTTATTTATATTAGTTAAACACCATATAGCTCCTGACTCATGAGACTTGGATTTTTAAATCTCCTTATAAATTTTATAAAATCTCATGATAAAATTACACACTTTTTCCAATGGCTCTGCTCAGATTGAATTGTAGGTAGTCAGCTGGATTTTATGGGGGTGGTGAGTGGAAAAGTGATGAGAAAAATTGATCAGGTCAATATTTCCATAACTTATTGTGTACATATTAAAAGGAATAATAATGATTATTATTGGCTATGATTCTACATAGAGTTTAACTTTTAATAAAGCTGGCCAGCCAAAGGACGATAAACTGTCATTTGAACTATAGAACGTATAGACAATACGTCTTTATGAGACAAAACAATTACGTTATATAGTGTGTAAGACTAGATGGGAGCCCAAAGTTGGAGGAGATCTGAGGCTATAAAGAAATGTTGGAAAAAAATATGTTGACGTGTGAGAGAATCTTTGCTTATCTTTTAATTTCCTATGTCACAATCACCAACATACACAATATAACATAACTCCCTCTAATAATTCTCGAACATAGTAAAATCTCATAGGAGCATATTAAACTCATAAAGTAAAATTTAAAGTTTTTTTTATCATCATTTAATTTATAGTCTAGCACATATTCACGTAGTAGTAATAATGCGTATAATGTACGTTATAAAAACTTGGGAAAAACCTTCAGGATAACCTAACTGTCCATTGAGAGAGAATTGTCATCACTGATGTACATACACGCACACTTACCTCTACACTTACAGTAGTAGTGCTTCATTTGCTACTGCAAACTGCACTAACGTGCTAAAATCTCCTATTTATTTAACCATCCCCACCATGATTTACGAGATAGTTGACACTTTGAGTCCCATTATAAGACATGGACCATTCCTCACAATTTTTTCTATCTTCTCAGAAAATTGAGATAAGGCATTTACTCACTCTGCTTTCATCATATTGCAAAATCTCTCAACTTATTTTTATCATCATTAGAGAATATGATGACGTAAGTTCCTAATGAACCTGAGAGGTTACACACTTGTCATAAAAAAAAATAAGTCTTATAGACTCAAGATAGTGGGTGAAGAAATGAATTTTGTCATTTGTGAAATATTAATGCTAAATGAAAAATAATAAAAAAAACTTGAAGCTCAATACCGCATTTTTCCATCAATACTTTCCAACCCAAGGGTCATCATCATCTCCCATGACCACATAGTGCCATGTGACTTTTGTAATTAATCTGGACATATGATTTTATTATCTAATAATTTATTATATCATCACCAATAATATAAGGACACTTTGAAAAAATCCCCACTCTCTCCTCCTTTTTTCTTTTCCAAAGATAAAAATTAATGCATAATACAAAATACTGACTAAGCGTAGTGCAGTAGTGGCTAAAATAGAACTCTCTCTCTCTCTCTCGCTCTCTGTGTATGAGAGTGAGAGCTGTAAAAATTCCCTCTGTCCATTTTTAGTACTACAGTAATTAATTATATTATAATATAATATATAGCGTGGGACTCTGAGAGCGGAGTGAGGATATTTGACTGTACAATAGTAATTCAAGATCTTGTATTATTTTACATGAAACTCGATCTGAGTGAGAGGATCATCTGAATTATTATGTACATATACAGAAAAAGCAGCACCTCCAAAAACCCCACTTTGCTCTGGTAAAGTAAACAAAGGGGGAAATTAACTCTTTCTCCGCTTCTTCCTCCCATAAAAAAAAATTATATTAATTTAAATATGAAATTTCATGGCTCTCTACGTATCCACGCTTGTTAGCTATAAATATACATACATCTAATGACGGAATGAATAAAAAAACATCATTTTCATCCCACAGATGACCCCTGGCTCTAGGCTCTGCGTATAAGCTAAAATATTGTATTGGTGACAAAATATTTATGAATACCTAACTATTTTTTTTACGTATGTACGTCAAATGCTGCTGTGACGCAGATTTAACCAGCGTCGCTCTTCTAGTCAAAACAAAAGAGAAGATTTTTTTTCCTAACCCCACACTATATAATCATCAAGTTTGACGAAGCGAATGCTCATGTAGGATGATTTCTACACTACACACAAGGAAAAATACACATGGATTTTTCTATACTTGTACATACAATTTTCCTACTACTACATTTCATTATATAAATCCTATGCGAAAAACACTAGAAAAATATCCTTATATTTTTTATTATCCCTCCAATTTCCCGACATAACTCCTTTGGTTCAAAGGATCCACTCAAGTAAATAACTTTTGTGTATGTACATATAATGGAAGGAGTGGATTTAAACTCCAGTTTTTATCTAATAGCCGTCCATTTTTACTAAAGGATCAGAGACAGGATCAGGTTTTAACTCGTAAGCACCACCAAAGTATGACTCATACTCATGTAATTAGGAATATTTTTATGTAAATTAGTAGTGTAGCTACGTAGTTACATAAATGTAATACGAGTCACCACCATATGTACAGAGTCAAGGAGGACTGACTGATCAAATATGTAGTAAAAAAAAAAACAAAATATACGTGAGAGAAGTTTGAGTTCCTAAGTAATATCATCATCATTGAGAAGAAGAATGGTAAAAGAACGTGGATACGTATCAAAGCCATTATAGAATATTGAAAAAAAATTGCAATTAAACATAGAAGGAGCGAGCAGGCTTTCAACGAATTGTTTGTACAAAGCTTTTTTCTTCTACTTTGGCAGATATTGGAATTATTATTATTATTATTATTACGAAATTGGAAACAATGGTTGAATGATAATGTGCAAATTGCTCATATCTTTTATCTACAAGCCTTTTATCAAATTCTTGTTATCACCTCAATGTTGACTCCCAAATTGGAGCTACCTTTACCTATGCTCTTTTAGTGCCCTGCTCGCTCGCTCCTCACAAGAATTTTTCTTTTCTATTGAACCATGATCCTCCTCACGAATATATTCATACATAGACAAATGAGCCAATAACTTTTACTCACACTTTTTTCCTCCCTTTTATTACGATTTCCAGACTGACAGCCAGAGTGTGTGTGGCACTTGTCAGAAAATTCAATGAGAAATATTGTGGACCTTTATATAAGGGAAAAATCCACGTGCTTTTGAATGAATCATTTTTTTTTACCTATGCACCATACAACACATACGTATGTATAGAAAAGAACTGCCTTTCAAAAAAGCATTGATTTGACGTGACCTCACCGCAAAATAGTCATATAAGAAAGGTCGGCTGTAGAGAGAAAAATATGTGCATACAGATGGATAAAAAAAATTGATTTTTGATTACTATGATTCTCTGACCTTCAACCTGTCCAATCATTTAAGAATTAATGGGAAATTGACAGCTTGTTAAATTACTAATAAAAAATCCATTATCCAGACCTAGTTAACAGCTCCCTCCATTTTTATACCCATTCCTCCCCTCGAAATCCATGGCCTTAGGAGGTACCTAATACTGGTTTTTCTACTAAATATTAACTATTTCTCTATAAATATATGAGGATTTTAAAAGGATTTTCCCTCATGTATAAAATAATGATAAAATTCACTTTTCTTTAAAATAATAATTAATTATTACTCATAACATTTAATTATTATCATTCACAATAAATATTCAGGATATTTTCCCTCTATGAATTCCCATTCCAGTCAGTTCAACCTCACAAAATCTTTTTCTTCATTTTTTTCCCTTTTCTTTTGAGGTTTATTGGCACCAAAAACTAAATACCATTATCAGAGGATGTTATACACATACATTTGAAACATTTTCCTCATAATCTTCTCTCTTTGTACACACATGTGACTAATAAGACAGAGGAAAGAGATAAATTATGTACTCTATGATTATTTTGTCTCTCTTTACCCCCCCCCCCCCATCGATAATAATAATCTCTCTCTTTTACCATTCTTTCTCCGCCACCCCCAAAGTTTTGTGATACATTCTAAGATGACACCAAGTGAAAAAACAATTATTACACTCAATATACTTCAATCTATTCTATACCTTGGTAAATTAGTCAATAGGGAGATTAAAATTAATATTCAAACAAAAGTGTAATTTGCACCTACTCAAATATGTACTTACAAAGGGATTTTTAGCATGGAAATTATTCTTCTTTCAAAATTAGCCCATATGTTCTTTTCTATAGATATGGAGCGTATATACGTGTGTACTATTCATATATAGAATTATATATAGATATACATGTATAAAGATAGGAGAGAAAAATGATAATTATTGTAAGCGTGAAGGATATTTCTTTTCCCTTTGAGGTGTGTGTTTGTGTGTGTGTGTGTGTGTCTCCTCCATTGTAAGTTTGTTCATTATAGGGATGACTCAAGTATTTAAAACTGTTGTGAGTAAATTGCTTATGCCCTGTGGGGTTCCTCAAGCCCAGGGATTTTACCATATGTAAGAGAGTTTATAGTTTTCAAAGCTAATCAGCTCTCTTGACTTTTCATTTATTTACTAGTAATAATGTGGGGCGGTAGGATAAACTAACTACTACTTCTTCATCTACTACTACTACTACTACTACTACTACATGGCATATGGCACCATGGCTTTCAAAATCTAATATCCTCTCTGATTGTTTAAGACTTTTGTATACTCGGAGTATTAGTATAATTAGCTTTATAGGATGTACTTGGTATTTTGTATAGTGGAGTGTGTAGTGGTTGAACACTCCTATATTTGTAGTCGTCATTATTTGAGTAATTTGTGTAAGCTCATAAGACACTTTTTCTAACTTGTGTGTATTGTGTAGGGGGATTTGAACAAAGGGGATATCAGCCCATCCTATCAATATGTACATATAGTGTTATAAATATGTGTACGTATAGTATAGAAAAGTATAAGGGAAGTATACATGATCAAGAATAAAAAACTACAAGCGGAAATATCTTCCTGTGCCTCTCGCATACAAAATGAATTGGAATGCTGGATTTACATGAGCATTTTGAAAAATAAGCTCTTAACACTTGTCCTTTATTTATTATTATTATTATTATTATTATGTACAAAGTTGTACTTAACTTGATTTTTTTTTACTCTCACTGTCACCTAAGCTTTTTGGAACAGTTCAAGTGAAATCAAGGGCACCTTCTTAAGTACTAGAGAATCTTTTAAACCAAAGGAAAAGTCATTGAATTCCATGACTATATTTTGGCAAGTGACGGTATAGAAGAGCATCATTTCACTCATAGTGCTTTCTTATACTACCCCATATTTTTTTTCTCATATGCATTTCTCTATACCCCATTCCCAAATCTCCACCTACTACAATAATAATATACATATACCATACACATATGTATAGATATACAGATATTGGAAACTAGTTAAAATTTCTGAATAATTCATCAAAGGAAATTTAATCACCCAATTGACTCATTTGTAAATGCGGGGAGAGAAAAAATATAAGTATCTCTTGATAATTCCAAAGACACCTCCTTCGCTACAGTTGACTGTACAGAGACGGGAGAGCTTAATAGTTTATTCCATTTTTACCTATGAATATTCAAGAGGATGGTTAAAACCAAGTTGGCTCCAAACCACAACTTAAAATGTTTACAACTTTAAATAGTGCTTGCTTAAATGAGTATTATTATTATTATTATTATTATTATTATTGTAAAGGGAATTGTAGTGTTGGGGTAAAGGGTATAAGACGGTAAGAAAATATAATTTCTTCATTTAGAGGGTGCCAATATATATATAATGGCTCAATAGTAAATATAGTGATGATTGTTCAAATATTATAACAACGTTTTCAATTATAGAATAATTCTCTTCCTTTATGTAAATGTACATATACACAACAATAAAATTAGAGTTGGCTTCAAATATTTTGCAAATCCGCCCATTCAATCCATATTGACAGGTGATAAATCCCATGTATACATAAATGCTCTCACGTATATTGTAGTATAGACGAGCATTTGGAACGAACAGGAGATATGCCATTGATAATTTCTATTATATCCTTCCAAATATATATACACACGCTCCATTATCTTTGAAAACCACTCATGTTCACATTATATTACATTATATTGCGAGACGAGAAAAAAACACCCTGGTTTATATACACATCAATAAGTGTACGCTTGTCATTCAAAGGGTCTCTCATTTTTTCTCAGAGCCATAATGCTTTTAGCTTGTAAGCTTATTACCTCCATGTATGTGATCTCCATTTGTAGAAAGAGTTGCAAATTAATCAATAATAGAGGAACAACTGGAACAATAAAATTAGCCCATTTTTTCCACTCAATAAAAAAATTATACGAAGATTAAAACCTGAGGAGCTCCAAAACGTCACAAAAGGAATCTACTTTTCAAAAAAATCCTCATGCTAAATAAAAGTTTTTGAAAAAGTGGAGGTGACAAATTACTTTTTCTGAGTCCTCTAAACTCTACTCCATTTCATATAATTAACTATCCCTGAGCACTTTAACATTTACAAATGTGCAGAGTTAAGTGGGATTTGCTGTACAGGGGAAAAAGACTGGAGCCTATGGAAAGATAATTTTTTTTTACAATACTACTAATCAGCTTCCCTAGTAACTGTTGACATTCCTCTCATAATATAGATTCTCATTTGGTGATGATACAATAATAATAATAATAATAATAATAATTCTATTGGAGCCTCAATTCTTATCTTTACTAATAGCAAACGCATGGGAATTATTGAGATTAATGGAAAACGGAGCACATTTCCATACATTCATCATCAACTGTCATTCTATGTGTAGGGTGGGTGAGCTTTTGGATTTGAGAGTTTGAGAGGAGGGAGGGATTTAAGGAAGAAAATACTTTTATCCATTCACTTGCTCTCAAGTTATTTGATTTACTAAGTAAGTGATGCTCATTTGACTCTGTGGTAAATAATTGGGTTTTATCTTCTCTTTAGTCTGTACTCCTTAAATACAAAAATCTATATATGTAACTTAACATATGTGTGATGTAATAGAATAAAATATTACGTAGGGAAAAGTAATATAATTTTAGATTTCCAAAAAAAATGTCTTTCCTACCTAAGTTCAACATCCAGAATCCAATAGTTTTTTTCCCTTGAAGAGTGTAAATGACACGGGGAACTTGAAAAAGGAATAAAATCCGTGGCTTTAATAATTATCCTAAAAGATGAGAAAAACACAGTTTGTGATGGGCTAAACTGATTTAATCCTTTGGGTATATTAATGTTGATGAGTAATACTAGGAGAGCCTGAGAGTGCGTCAGCGACGTCCAGCTCAATTCAACAAGGTTTCCTTATAAATCAGCACACATGTGTTTGTCTAAGGGAATTAACAATCACAACAACACAAGAGGACAGGGAACGTATAGCTTGTGCTCTGTGAAAGAGCAATATGAGAACACACTCCAACGTCAGCACCACACACCAACAAATTTCCAATCCACTTTATTTTCTATAGAGCTATGAGAGCGAGCAAGAACTTTGAACACACGTGCTATCCTCGACCATAGCTCAGATGAAACTGAGGGGATGCAGGAAGGGAACATAGTGTAAAAGCTAACTCGGCCTTTCCACTTAAAAGCGGCTCTTATATATATTTTTTTATCCGCATGAGAGTCTCTCTCTCTCTCTATATTTTTCTATATACTTGCCCCTATACTACCTCACACATATAAAGTTGATATGATTCGATCATGCTTTATTATGAGCAGTGCTACTACTCCTTCCACACACACACACACTACTACTATCTCTTCATATCCCATTTATTACATTACTAAATGACCAAACACTTGAACAATGTTTTTTTTTCTCCTCCGTACCAAACAACCATGTAATGTTGAATAATAATTTTTGAAGCATCAATATATACATACTACTATCCGTGAATTAGAATCGTAAACAAAACCGAGGTTGTTCGCACTTTATTACATTTTTGTGTTTCCCCCTTATAAAGGCTTAATGACTCCTGAAGGGCGAAGAATGACTATACTTTAACATTCCAATTATGAGTCACTCACATCATTTCCTAACTGGAAACATTCTTCCTTATATATTCAATTATCCATTGATTCATTCACACATCTCTCTCTTACCTCCACAAACACACACACACACAAACATCACACCCACAAGCAGTCACTCAAAACTTAAAACTCTGGCTTTTTTTTTTATAGCATCCTCAACTTTTGACGTGGGTTTCTCACTTTCGTCGCATCATGAGCGTATTTACATGTGTGTTTTTATTTTTCGTGTGTAATTTTGTTCAAAATAAAAACACATTAATTTAATACTGGATTGTATAGGTATATACTTGGTTCAATAATTGAGGAATTAACAATTTTTTAAATAACACATGTGACGTTACATTTCTTTCAAATCCTCATATTTGATTTCTTATTTTTAAATAATGAGTGTTTTGAGTATTATTTTATGGGCAAAAGACACAGTGGAGGGTAATGTTGGTTTTTAATGTGCCCAAGGACCTGTGTAGCTATGTTGTATGTACATGTGCATGTTATTTGTAATTTTGTACTGGCGGGGTAGTCGTAAAGCTTCTCCCCTGCCCTGGCATTTGAGTAGACGCTTGGACTCCGAAAAGGGCAAATTGCTTTTTAGCATTTTAGGGAGCCCTATAAGATATTTTGTCGCATCAAAATGAGCCACACTTGACAAGATTACAAAACTGCGTGTGTGATTCCATAAAAATATTAATGTCATTATTTCTAAGAAATCTATATTAATTATATTGGACATTTAAAATAAAATACATGATTATAATTTACATGCATACAAGTCCTATGACTTGAATAGGCAGAATTTTAATGCTTACAACAAAAGTACTATACACTACGTATGTTATAGGGAGAGGATGTGGATGTCATGATTGTCATGACGTGTGAGTTGTGTTCAGTTAGTGTAGATAGGCACTTTTGAAAAAAATAAGGTAAAGTATACACAATGAGTGGGATCCTTTCCCAAAGAATAATATAACTTTTTTCAAGAGCTCTACAATATAATATGCCAGTACGGTAAAAGGTAGGAAAAAAAATTAATCAGAATAATATAGTGTCGCTCTAGGTCATATGAAAAACTTACACAATTTATCATATTTCCATGCTCCTATTTCCATGGGTTAACAAAAAACAAAGTAAGAAAAAAAAATACAAAACTAAATAGCTTCTCCTCACCACCACAGAAATCCATTTCACAGGAGAGGGAGATGTGGCAATAACCGCACGTTTGCCTTTTGTTTTACTATACGCCGTGAAGAATTACACCTCGTGTAATATCATTGTTGATTATTACGTGTGTAATGTTCAGCTTATAGACATTTGAGGGGACATTTTTAAACAGGATTTGAGCTCTCTTATTTATGTCTATATAGCTATAAGGGGAAGGTGGCTATGTAATAAATTATTTAAACTTGAGAAATTAGTGTGTGTATAGGGTGGACGGGTAGTAGGGGGAAAAATCTACCCTTTCCCAATCTTAACCTGTCCACGTATAAATACATACGTTTTACTACCGGATTGGGGTCAAATTCTATGTTTCCCAATGTAATCTTGTTTTATTCAAAGAGAGGACCCCCCCCCCCGAGGACTTACAATTAGTCTTTTACCATGTTAAATAAATACATGTAAAATGTTACCCTGCTTCTCTTCTTTGAAATGGGATAAAATATGAAAAATGTTCATATACTATATGTGAGTTTTTACTAAAGGACCGCACCATAATGATTTTTCCCTGAATAGGAAATTCTAGTTAATTTCAAGTCTCTTGAAATTGTAGAGAAAATTTGATCAAGGTAAAATGTACTTAAAATTTAAAACACCTCCATGATAAAATCTTACAGACAAATATAATGGCTTGCGAATAATAATTCCCCACTTAGCACGAGTCCAAGAAATTTTAATGAATTACTTACATATAGTAAAAATACTTGGTTCATTAATTCCTCTCTTGCTATTTTACATTTTTTCTGGGTAATAAAAATTAGCTGTGCCAATAAAGTCTTGCGTAAATAATAATTATTATTGGGGGGATAGAATGATAAAAGGGGGGAGAGAGGAAAAATTGCGAGGGAAATTAATGATTGAAGGAAAATCTAGGAATAGCTCAACATTAAAAAACACCTTGACACAATGTATAAAAGAAAAATAATGAGCACCATTGACTATCAATGGACACACAGTAAGCCTCTGAATGGGGAATAATATTAGAAGAAGGTTCAAAGAGAATAAAAACGAACACTCGTTTTTCCCCTTACGTTATTCCAATAATAATAATTATTATTATCATTGCATTTTTGTGTGATAAAATGTTCCGTTTTAATTATTGTCTTCCTCTCCTCCAATCATCCCGTCAAGTCTCACACGCGTCCCTTACACAATATTATGTAAGTGCACACAAAACTACGACACATTTTCATATCCACCTCCTTTTTCAGTCTCACTCCCTATCCTTTTACTATAAAGTATATTACGTCGGCTAAAGTGCAAAAGGGGCTATAATTTTCTTTTTCCCATAAACGCTACGAAAATTATAGCTCCTTTTGCACTTGAGCCGACGATTACACTACACCTCCAAAAAAAGAAATGATAATAATTTTGAACATTTTCCTATCCCTACATCATTTGACACTTAATTCATCATCATATGAGAATATATTGTAAAAACTCACATGTATTTATCTTTAACTAATTATTATTGTATCAGCCCTCTCCTTACAATACAATTTCCATGTCCAAGGGAAGTGTCGAGGTGGAACAATGGACTTACATTGTAAATGGTAATGTCATCAACGTCGTATATAATCGTACGCTATAATGTGCTAATTTCCCATCTTGTTAATAATTCCACTCATATTGTCACTCAGGCTAATGGTCCCTTCTGATTGGGAAGATGTCCTGATGAAAGTATCATATTCTTATTATCATCTGCTTCTTGGATGAAAGTGAAGGGAAAAAATTCTCTTTCATTTTTTTTCTTCCTCTTATAAACCTTTACTTAAATAATTTGCTCAATTTCCTTCAAAAGAGACTTTTTTCCCTACGTTCAAAAAATGGTATTCCCTCTCATGTTTTTACACACACACACACACACTTTCCTACATTCCATAATCATGTCCAAAGATGATAAAAGGAGAAGAGAAAAAAAAAGTTTTAGCGCACGATTGAGTCCGGTTATATGAGAGATTTCCCCCCAAATCATATACATACTACACTCCGCACATGTAATAATAATATGTACGTTGCTTATTACTCTCATATGGTAGATTGTGATGAGATAGGCGGAGCTTTCTTAAATCTTCAAATAATAATCAAAAAATTGAACAAGAATTTTTGTTACCACAGATTACTGATGTAGTGTTGTAGGAGGAGGAATGTGTATGGAGAAATGTATGTAATTTCCAAGAGAAAAATATTTCCTAATGTCGGATAAATAATTATACTACACACAACTCTGTAAATTATGTGGCCTATGCAATCTATTTACAAGTAATAACAGAGTGGATATAGCAATTTAGTAAATAATACCTGAGAAGTCCCCACCACGTAACAGTTAGTTCAAAGGAGGTTCAGCATCTCCAGCCACAGTTGTTACGTAACTCCCAGAGAAGCTAATAAGACAAAAGGGGAAAAAAACAAACGAGGAAGTCAAATCTCGGTTTTTATCATTTCTTTCACTCTTTACATAAAGAAAACGAGGTAATAATAATAATAACATTATAGACATTAGCTTATGAGCTTTTTGCCAAAATCATATGCAGAGGCGTAATTTTGCACTATGTACAATGCGAGTAAAAAGTTCAATAGCATTAAAATCAATAGTGTAGTAGGTGTACACGCTCTTGTATATTGGAATAACATTTCTATATAGACTTGATCAAAACCAATGGCTCGGGAAGGCTGCATGGTCAATTACATATATAAATATACAGTACAGGTCACGGTCAAACTCTCATTCCCGTTGGATTTCACAGGGTTCAACAATCGTGGAGGATTTTCCAACGTTGACTCATATGAGAAAGTGTTTTGTGTCAAAGTTTCTCATTGATCATTTTGTTACGCTATAGTCATCTCCCTCCTATACAAATACATACGTATACATATATATTTACTATAAATACATTTATCTAGCTGAGAATTGATAGATGCGAAAAATTTTGTCGCCTTTTCTTTTCAATTCACAGGCCGCCGAAAAGACACGCTTATTGATTCCTATATAAGAATCATACATATTTTTTTTTATAAGAAGCTAAATACAATAAGAATAAAAACCAAGGATCAATAATTCCTGCCTTTTATGAAATTTAGAAAGTTTTTTCTACTTTGACTTTTTTACACTATATGCACTACTCTAAAGAGCTATGAGCTTATAGTGAGGAGCTCTGGTAATTATATTTAAAGCATTTTTCTATGCATTTTTTTTATGTATGTCCTCCTAGTTCAATGGTAGTTTCCATAAGGATTTTTTATGTATACAAAAGTCATATGCAGAGTTTATAGAAGACAATCAGAGTGAGATTTTTTTTATATCATTCCTACATACATTCCCATAGTCAGTGGCTTTTAAGATTAAGGAAGGGCAGTATATATGAGAGGAACGGTGAAGAATTAATCAGAGAAAACCATTGAGGTCTCTCACATTTAGTTCCTTTCAAATATCCCAAGTCTTAAGTCCTGACTGACGTGGAAAGTAATAGGGATTATAAAATCCTACATATTATTCTTTTATTTTGAACCCGTTTAAAGACCTTACGTGTAGGAAAATTCTAATAGACAATAAACAGATGATGCATAGAAATTTCTTAGAATATTTTTTTTTCAAAACTGGGCTCTTCTTTTCTCCTTGAAATTTAGAGCTTTATTTATCATGACTCAAAAAAGTCACATGATACAAATTTGTAGGAATACATAATACTAAAAAAACTCATCTATTTCACCTTATAGGAAAAAGTGCTAAAAAAAAAGGTTTAGATGATATTGAAGAATGTTTGATATGAAAGGGATTATTAGTTCATCAGATTCAAATATTGAAGGTGATGTGTGGAGAGATATGAAATAAGGATAAAGCTTGTCATCGTGACTTGATTGGGATTTGAGATCTCCTCTCATATCTTCAACCACTCTAACTAAAATCTGAGGGACTTTCCTTTCCCATATCTTCTCTTATTGTCTATGGTAGAGGAGTCTGAAAATAACATGCTCATATAGAAATTGTATGTATATTTAGCACGCTTCCATAATCATCCCTGAGGCTCTTTATTCAAGTAATTATCCTAGATTTTAACTCGTAACTTAATTTGAGAAGGCACTCTCTTATTACACTTGATCGAAGATACGAGGAGATTTCTCTCAATTCATATTATTTCCACCCCTAGTAGAGTACTAGCAGCAGCACACCATTACATAAATCTTCTCCCATGAGACTATATATCCTCCCTCATATCATCATTATATGTACGTAGATAGATAATAATAGTAAAGTTACATGGGAAATATTATATTATTTATATTTGGAGGGTAAAATGCATGTGAATAACTCATGGGGATGAGTTATGATGAGACGAGGAGATGACTTTCTTTATGGGATTTCTCACAAAAGTTATGAGGTTCAGGCCCATATGAAAGAAGTTTCCAAGTTTTGATGCTAAAAGGGAGTTCAGAGTGGAGTCTCTCAGCGTAATTATTACATCATGTCTTCTTTGACATTTTATACCTCCTTGATAAATTTTTAAAAGAACACACTCGAGAAAACAATTCCCAGGCTCTTTGAATCCTTTATTTTTTTTCTTCTTCTCTCTCCGCCATACTATATACTACTTCCAAACATTGACGAAAAAGATTACGTGAATTATTATGCTTTTAACTTTCGGCTTTTCCTTCAGACACACATGCAATAACAACATATGTACACACACACACACATATAAGAGAAAAACAGACGAGGGAAAAAACACAGAGAGGATAGGAGGAAAGCTAATTTTTTCAACTATTTTTCTCTCTCAACTTATAACACTATATATTTATGCGTGTGTATATTTCCATAGTAATACATATAATTTTTTATATACATACGTAAAGGTGTGTGTGTGTGTGTGTGTGTGTGTGTGTGTGTGTGTGTGTGTGAGTATCTGCCCACGTGCAAATCCATAGGAAAAGCTACTAGACCATGGTTAACAATATAGAGTTTGTATATTCCTTGAGATCTATCCATACTCACATATACAAAGAATCCATAACTGCTTCATGTGGAACAGTTAGATGCACATCCGGCGTCCTTTAACAGCCTCTACACGACTACAACTGTGCACCTCAGGTATTCTTATTAAGAGACATATAATAGCCATTCCTAACTTTTTTGCAAAAGTGTTGCTCCCAATGATAGAATTTCCGTTTTTTTTTCTCCTTGTTCTGAATTCAACTTTACTACTACTATACTAACGTACATACTACGTCTATACTCTACTATGTACAAATACTATGTCTCTGAAGGATAATAATATTGGAGGAGGTAAACATCCGGAGCTTTATCTTTCTACATAGCTTTATGTAGCTTATTGACTCAGTAAAAAATCTCTATAGTCCTTTTTCTTTTGCCAATAATAATAATTATTACTCCTTTTCCAACAATAATAAAAACTTCATGAGCCTTGAAATCCTTTGGTTGATAATGCATATTATGTATTGGTATAAAAAGTCTATATATAATTACACGGAGATGTAGTAAATAATTCTCTTGTAATAATAAATTGTACTTCAAGTGTGGTATTTGCAGTTTGAAGGGAAATGTTAAAATGCTTCTTTCCTCTCATGTCTTCTTCCTCTATCAATACATTTTTTTCTTCTCTCCTTAAAATTACACCTTTTCATGCCCAACATATCTCCAGCTCATAATGCTTGGCTTCCTAGTACAGCAGCAGCAGGAGCAGAAGCAGCAGTCCATGTATAGAAATGTGATCCTCTAAAATTAGTACTATTACAATCATCCCATGTGATGTGGCTTATGGGAGTTTAATGTTGGTAAGTGGGCGAAATGTTATTATATCCAGGGGAAATGGCAGTACTGGTTCTTTTTTAGGAAATAACTATGGCAGGCAATGTCCTTCCGAACAAAAGCCCTCTGCCATTTATGAAGCACCTCATAAATCTCAACACACTATACAAGTGTATATTTTTATACTGACCCTTATTGTGTGAAGTAAATGGAGATATGAGCTTTGCAATGTTATATAAATGTGTGTGTGTGTAAAAGGGCTGGTAAAATGTAAAAACAAAACCATCTCATACTTCTTCTGCAATGCGGTCGCATCTCCTGCATCTTCACAAAAAGACAGTTAACTTGACACCAAGTTTCCATCCCACGTTCATAGTATAATATTACTACAGACTCAAATAATAGCATTCTTCCCTTTGTTTATCAAGGGAATGAGAGAGAGAGAGAGAAAGAGAGAATGTCAATTTAAAAGTAGTTTTGTCATTGGACAATAAAGTTGGCAAACTTTTAGTATTATCATTTATATTTCCTCTCTCCTTAACATTACTACATACTACAGGATCCTACTAATATGGCACTTTGTCTGGAGGACTCATCTCCTTTATTATAATGCTCTACTGTATGTTGTCAATGATACATATGTATAAAGTTAACGTGGGATTTGAATATTCAAGAGTAGCTCGTCTTCTTCTTCTTGAGGAATCATAGTTTTTATTACATAATTATTGTTCAACTAAACGCTTGGAAGTTGTTCATAAAACTCACGATTATTTATTATTACTTCCGCTTTACTTTGCTTCCATTACCCAAAAACACTGTGTAGATTTTTTGCATGACTGCCTGTGTGTGTGTGTGTGTGTGTGTGTGTGTGTGTGTGTGTGTGTGTGTGGCGCCTCATAAGGTACAAAGAATAATTATCATCTTTCAGTTTTAACTCAAACATGCTCTCTACTATTATAAATCCGTTTGCATTTGTGTATGTCTAATTGTAAGTTACGGGAAAAATAGAATTCCTCTAAGATTTAGCAATTATTATGAATTGCAATATTATTATATCTGTAATAATAATTACTAGTTTTAGCTTGGGATTTTGGGATGTATCGCATTAAAAAAACCGTATCATTTTGCAAAAAAGATGAGGTTTATTGCAGTAAAGGAATTTGTAAAAAAAATGGTTACCGTTCTTCTTTTTTTTTTTTTTTTTACTATTACACGCATAGGAAAGAAGCTTTGAGGGAAAAAATAGTATGAGGGAGATAAGGGAAATGTTTTGTAACATTTTAAGCAAAGTTGCTATTAATTTCTGTTGTGCTGCTTTTTTGGATCTGGAAAATGAATTTCTATTTTTCGCTCTTTACAGATTATCCAAGGCTGATAGAAAAGAGCGAATCTCTTCATAGTGTGTGTGTGTGTTGTGTATATGAAACAATGGGGATAAAACAGGTCAATGTAATGTTTACCTGACCATCACACTAGTTTAATTCTTCGTAATAATTCTCACTCATTCCCTCCTCACAGAAGCACATATATGCAGTGAGGTACGTATTTCTACATAGGTACGTAGACACAATCAGCACGAGTGTTATATACATAACTGTGTGTGTGTTGTGTGAAAATTCCTTTACAGTAAATTGATAGAGAATGTACAGGAAAAAGGTTTTTAAATGATTTCACCTGGGCCAGACAGAGTATTATGAACCATTGAGAGATCACACTCTTGCCCATTCTTACACTATATAGTCATGAGTAATAAAGTAAAACGGGATGACCTCAGAAAGCACTCGAGTGGATCTGTACAAGCCGGAAACCATTTGTGTATAATTTGTACTCAAGATAGCTACTACACTTCAAGATAACCCCTGCTGACTTCCAAAATCATGTTTTTTCTCATATACATTTTTATTCACGTATAGGTTATTTATTATGTCTGTATGTATAGGCTGATGTATCCGCCAGTTTCTTCACTTTGCTCAAAGAAATCAGCAATGCATTGCAAAATTTCAATTCTCAATCCGACTCGGTCATAAACGATTTACTTCTTAACGCTCGAGTTTAAGGATTTAAGGGTTATACAGTAAATTCCCTATGTAGTGGTACACCCTAAAATGGCATTCCCTCTACAGTGGCAGACTCAAATCCTCCCCTGAGATTCCCCATGTTTAAGATATACGCTATAGTGGCAGGGCTTTTTGAAAAATCTCTATATAAAAAAAACGTGGGTTTATACTCCGATACATACCCTAAGGTCTTGCAGAGTTGTCAACCATCTTAAGCCTTTATTCGTTAAATTGTAATACAAAGTTTTAATGATTGACCCTATCTATGAGTAACTCCGGCTTTCTGGGGCCATCATTGTAAACTCGCTTG
>JAQFXU010001284.1:0-31253 GCA_034693705.1 Spatulosminthurus flaviceps | reverse complement strand
TTTTAAACATAAAATTTTCTAATACCTTACAAAAAATGTTAGTTTGGCTTATAGGCCTTAAATCACTTATTTGCTCTACATTTGGTATTTTAGGTATAGGCGTTATAAATCCTACTTTCCACTTTTGTGGTACTACATAAGTTGACAAAGATTCATTAAAAAGATATGCTAATGATTCTGAAAACATGAAACCAAATTCCTTTATAATTTTTGTTGGTAGGGCATTAGGAACATTAGCCTTTGTTGAGGGTAATTGTTCTAGAGCTTTTAACACCTCGAAAGCATTTACATAGAGTGGTTTACAATTTTCAGGGATAGGTGCTAAGTTATAATATTTGATCGAGATAAGATATAATATTTGATTGAGTTATAATATTTTTATCATTGGGTTTGATCTACTTTTAATTATTGTTCAAAATTTAAAAAAAAAAGTTTTTGATTCTACTACTCTGGTCTGTTGGTCTATAATCCACTGTATTACAATTTAAGATAATTATTTTAGCATTAGTAAACCAGTCAAGTATAAAGATTGCGTACATTTTCGTACTTGGAGAATATTAGGACGGTTGCGTATAGTAGCTGTTATTTAATTATATAATTTTTTTCCACTTTCTTTATAAAGTCCCAGACAACGAAGAAGAGTTCAATGCAATCCTCACCGCTTCCTTCAAAACATTTTACATTCTTTCCACTTGTTTTATAGATTGACTGAGCAGGTATTAACATATCGTTGGATCTTTACTCTGAAATTGTAAACTACAGAAAACTTTGAGGTATATACAGAGAACAAAAGTAAAGTGCTTGCTAAAAAGTGAAGTAATTGAAGCATGAATAAACTCAAAGAAATATGTATTGCAGACAAAGTATCATTTTCACTTCTCAACTCACATGACACTTTGTTTGCAATTTTGCAAAGACGTCATTTCCATTTATTACAACTTCACCAGGTTCCACTCATCCATGACAAAAGGTGGTTATTTATAGTGACTAAGGGGCCTAAAAATAGTAAAAAAATACAAGCTAAAAGCTAAAGTTGTCTTGTTCCCATCTCCAGTCAATTTATTGTCTCTCATCTAATCCGATTGAATTGAAAAAAATGCTTTCTGGAAAAAAGAATCGCCAAGTGTATTCATTACCACTGAATAATAACAATGAGGATGACGAAAATATGAAATGACGCATCTGCCCACTAATAGCGTTTGTCTAAAGATTGAGTTTAGCCGTAGTTAGCGTCTCTGTTGTATGCATACGTCTGCAGCATGTATACTTGATGTGAAGTGAGGTTAGACCTGAGCAATTACCTTGCTCATTGCAACTTGAATAAGGGAAAAATATGCTTGCAGCTGCGGATGAGCAAAACCGTTTTGTTCAAGAGATACATCTTTCGCATTTAACTGCACCATTACCAATAGTCAGTATTTAAGAGATTCTTTTCGTATGCATTTGTACATACATCTTCTCACAATGCTCCCCAACGCTCGCTCATGGTTCTGTTTTAGTGGCTTAGTCAGTAAATTCATAACATTATAATCAAATGTACCATACTGATTTATACTATGGATAAAGCCTTAGGCTGTATCCATTGGAGAATTAGTTGGAAGGTCTTCCAGAGCTAGTGTGGGGGGGGGAGGGGGTGAAAAATATCAGGGGTAAGCATTGTCTTCATAAGTTTTCTAACAACTAATACGACGAAATTAATTGGTACTTTCACAAAAATCATGATAATATCGGAAGTTGGAAAGTGTTCCGGAAAAATAGCCAATAAATTATTAGATTGCTAATTTTGACATGATTTATTAGTAATAATTTATGTCAAAATTAGCGGTCACATTTAATATACACAAGGTATATGATGAAGGTATGTTCATACTTAAAGTTTTATGTACAACTTTAAGCAAAAACGTTATCATTCATTTTAGTGACTCGTGTGGTCCATTTAATCATGAAGAGGATCTTTATTGTCGTATATGCGGTAATTCTTAAATTTGAACCTTGGTCTTATTTGAAATGAACCATGCACCCCCCACACTCGATTTACAGTACCTGTTGTTGAGGACTATCATTCCATCTAAATAATTGTAAACGATTATGAGGAGAAAAACAGAGATGGGTCTAAGTTAGCACGAGCAATAGAAATTTGAGCTATTTTCTCTTAGCATGGCATTTAAATCTGAGGATGAGATAGACGTAAATTAATTGGTGTACTTACCACCTTGTACTCAAAGGTTGAAAAAGTTAGCATTGATAAGTCTGCTAACTCTTATACTACTCATATACTACCCTCGATGTAAACACATATACTTGGGTTCACAAATCCCAGAGACAGAAGGAATGATATATGGCCATTGTGCAGGGATGAAGTAATGGTTCTCAAATAATACCAGATTCAAATGCATAATTCATCATTGTTCTTCTCCATAGAATTTTTTTCTCGTTGGCCCTTTCTTCCCTCACTTGACTACAGGCAGTGTCTATGAACCACTTGAGAAATATAAGCTTAATGATTCTGTCATCAAATCTTGTGGAGGAGTTAACAGCAATTATTTCATTTCATGAGTTGGCCTTCGTCATCATGTACAAGGGTACAGACCAACAGTGGTCAAGTCAACGTACAAGAATTTCCAGCTGCATATATACATCAACCGGAACAGAATTTTGAGTCAAAGGATAAAATTTATGGCTACCAACACCAGCTACTAATTACTAACCGCTCGTCAGATTCGAGCCATATTTCTACTTATTCAGTTTATTGAGAGATATTATAGATAGTAAAAGTTAAGGAGGGCCCTGCCGGTGGCATTGTGTTCTCGTTCTTCCCTCAAGCCTCACATATTAACGTTTTAGAAAAGGCTCTTTGAGGGAATATAATAACCTTTGAGAAATATGTACAAAAATCAGTATGTTGTAGCAAGTAGTAATACAAGTAATAAAAAATCAGAAAATTTTGCTTTCACTTCATTTAATTTCAGTGTTACTTGTGGTTTTCTTGAGGAACTCTTGGGGACAGCAGTCGTTCATTGCTGAGAAGTCTTTAAGGACTATTTGAGTTTCTAATGGAATTCCCACCAAGCGCAGTATTTTTAATTCTGCACTATATTTTACTTGCGTCTTACTTAGTTGCTAGTTGAGTTGTTGAAGGTAGACCGTGAGTTTTACAATCTTCATTGATTATTTGTATAATTATAATGTGTTGTGCCTTGTGCCTGAGAGTGTGTTCAAGTGTCTAAATACTCCTTTATAGTTCAGGCCATGAGTTTTGGACGCTTGGATTCATGGAGATGATGCTATAGCCAAGGAGCAGGAATAGAGACGTGCAAATTATCGAGTGCATAGGGGAAAATTCGTGTGTAAACTATATTAAAGAGTTAAAGCAGCAGCAGTTGAAAAATATAGGCCAGCTCATCTTTACTACATTCCATATAGAATCATATTCTAAGTTAATTTATGGGAACGATGTGCGACTATTGTGCAAATGAGTGTGAGGTACAAGTGGTTGAAAGCCTGGTGCTTTTTCGTCGCACATTACAACTTGCCTTGCACCTCACTCCATTACTGGTCCAAATAACAGACTCCAAGAGCAGTCACTAATAGTCATTATCAGGGAAAGAAATAATAATAATTAATGGATTTCATAAAATCCATAACAGGATGAAACTTACTACTTGAAACTATAATAATTGTTTTTACGGAACGAATACAAGACAAACTAGGAGAAAAAAAGTCACACTTTCCTCCAAAATTACTTGTGAGATAATATCTCAACTCATTTCCAAGTGCTTACTGTCCTTGTGTTCATGGTGTGATCAGTGTTAAGTTTTTTTGTAAGACTATACTCATGAGTTCATTAACTAGAAAGTTTTTATGAATTGCCGGTCGCATCAATGGATTTACTACTTCATTAAGTTCCTTTGGGATGACGAGCTCTGTAAATCCATCCCGTTAAAATTTATTACTGTTATTTTTAATGTCACCTTATAGAGACTCATTTGGATTTAATTGTGCAAGTTGATGATGTGCTTTGAGGATGAGTGTGTCCCAGTCCTTCTGAATCCTGATTGTGCTTTGAGTTTTAACAATAATAATCATGGTTTTATTTGACCAAAAACCCTGATCTGCCTTCAATCAAATTGTTTCCAAGGGGTGAAGTCATCAAATACGAATATTATAATGGCTGCCGAACTAGACAAAGGCTACGCCTGGATCGTAGCTGCCTCCAGTTCTGTAATAATGGTATGTCTCATACTTTCCCTGTGTTTTCATTTTTTTTATTTCCCCACATATATTTTCTTTCATCCTACCAGACGTTTTCTTTCCATTAACATATATTATGATTTTTAATACAGCTAGGTTAATTTACAATCAGAGTTTTTTTACAATTAAATTAGCCTTAACTTTTACGCAGCTGACGCAGCAACATAATACCGATAAAATGTGAGTAATCATTATGTACCATGTCTAGATCACAATAATAAATTGCAGAATGCACAACAAAACTTGAGATTTAATTAATGCTGTACACGTTTCAATGGAAATATTATGACTGAATTTTTCCCTGAAAGTTAATACATATATGCATATATGTATGTAAATCTACCTATACATATACATATGTATGTCATTTGAAGGAATTCCCAGCCTGATCATATTTTGGCTTTAACTAATGTATTTTAGCATTGTAATGTTAACATGCTACAGAGCGTAAAGTGGTAAACAAAATTATATATGAGTATTTAGAAATTTTACTCTTAGAAACATTAGTAATTTGCTGCCTTAGAAATAAAGATGAAAACAAGCCATGTAACTTTGTATGTACATAGTATATTCTGATACAATGTGTTTCCAGTTCATCGGGCCCTCTACTGTGGCTTCCTATGGCAGCATCATGGAGACCGTAGACATGAGTTGTAATTATCGAAGCTGGATTTTGACTACAATGTGCATTCTCATGTTTGCCACAGGTGAGATTAAGCATGTTGAATTACTATTTAAAGTCGCTCAACCATTACTTCAGCACGTTTTTCATTCGGAAACTTGTAGACATAGATTTTGTTTATTTAATATTGAATGGGGATATTTCACGGTGAAAGTATTTTGTTTATCAATATTATTACTATATAAATCCGCGAAGATTAGATTGGTGGTTTGATGAATACTAAGGATTTGTTTACCCTTTTAAATGAGAATGGACCGTGTAGTATGAGGAAAATGGTTCAATATGATCTATTTCATGAGGCCAGGGTATAAAATCTGGGTAATTTCCTATACAGCAATCTCAATGGGTCCACTGCTGCACATACGAAGCACGTATAGAAGAATCGCATTGGTAGGATGTCTTTTCACTGCGTGTGGATTTCTTTTTAGTGGAACGGTGTTACAATTCCCGGCATGGCTCTTGCTAACATTCTCAACTCTTGAAGGTAAAATGGATTTTTTGTGCAGGAAAATGAATATGAAGGACCCTGACATATTACATTTCGCAACTTATAAGTAATCAAAAAATAGAATATGCTTATGCATGGGAAAGATACCTTATAATTGAGAAACTTTGCTTACTGGAACATGCAGGAATTGGTTTTGGATTAGCAATCCACGCGACATTTCTCCTAGTGGCGTTCCATTTTACTCGCTTCCGTGGTCTAGCTAATGGAGTGGGTCTTGTAAGCGCCGGGGTGGGCTATTTACTTTCTCCATTGATGTACGAGCCGATAGAACATGCAAAGGATCGACTAAATTTACGAGCCTTGGTATCAGCGGTAGCATTCATGGCCGCTTCCTTTTATATTTCTCCACCACCTTTGCCAGAGGAGGCTTCTCTCCCAGAGAATTTGAGAATGACAAGGAATCGACCAACAAAAGCTTCTCCCACCAAATCAATGGAGGAAGATAATGCAGTAAGACACGGACAATTTCCACGGGAGTCCATACCTTTGGTATTACAAGACTCGGATGAGGCCCCACCTAGTCATTTACTCCGACCCAGGCGTCAAAGTCAATTCATGGCTGCAATTGCAGGTACTTTGTTGCCAAACATTCCAGAAGAATCTGAATCTCATGAGGCTTCCCTACAACCGTCTCCAGTACCTAAAGAAAGCTCAGCAGTGGTGGTGCCTATGCCATCTCCACCACCACCAATGAGAGAAGAAACTCGTACAGATATTGGCAAACATATGTCTCATTTAGACCTAGAAGTGAGGTTGTCCAAAGCTATCGACAAAACAGATGCATCTGAAAGGCAAGCTAAAATTGACAACCACAGCACAACAACAACAACAGTTTCAAGGAAAGCAATGACGGGTATGAATGGTGGAAATTCTCCCAAATTTAAAAATGTCACTGAGACAATTAAAGTGAGTTCACTCCCGAAGAAAAAACTAGGTTACAGCCAATTTCGCCGGGCTATTACACCTAAAGATCCAAAGCAAAAAAATCTGCCAAAATTGCAAACTTGTGCCAGTTCCAGCACCACATCTCCTAATCCTTCCTCGTCGGATCCCATAAGATCTTGTGCGATGCAACTGTCAAATCTAATAAACTTTAAATTACTGATGGATCCAAAATTTCTAAATATGGCTTTTGGATGTAGCCTTACAATGATAACTCTTCCAAATTTCCCTATCATTTTATATGCTCATGTCACTCAAACCCAAGAAGGAGGATCTTACGTCAGTGAGAGAAGTCAGATGGGTGGAGGTGATGGGGGAGAATTTGTACTCGTCATTATTTTCTTACTGGATTTACTGTCAAGACTGATAGTGTCTTACTTGTCAGATTTTTCCTTTTTCAACCGCCGAGTGGGCTTCTTAGTTGGAGCTTTATGTGGAGCTATTGTTATTGCGGGTATGTAAGTATTATTTTTTCACGACCATGCAACAACTTTATAATTATTGCACTTTGAGTAGAGTATAAAGCATTTTCTTAGGGCCATTAAATTATGGCAATAAAAAATGACGGGCTGAATCAGTCAGCCAGGCTGATTACCATTGTTAAAATTGTAATGCCATCAAGCAGTCATCGTCATATACACACAATACCTAAAAAGTAGCTCCATAATAATAAATTAAAGTTTTACTTACCACCCTGTTTTCTCCTCAAATTATAAGTTTCGAGTAAGTGTCACAGCTGTGATGCGCTGTTGTGTGTGTTTATCTGCAGCAGTCGGTTTTTTCTACCGAGCCTTTACTTTTTTTTAATGTTTTATGTCCTTACCATTATTAAGTACTAATATCTACTTTTAATTCACCTTATTATGCATGTGCTGATGATGCTCATAAACCAGTTGATTGGATATATTTAGTATTTTTTGGGTTGGTGTATGTGATATTATTACAACCGTTGAATATATTTTTATGGGTATATATAGGTTTGGCAGGAAAACTGTAAAAGGATTTTATTTTCAGGTATTGGATATGTCCATGATATCCGTTTGATCTATGTTCTTGCCATTATCTACGGCATTTCTTTCGGGGTTCTCGTGTCTACGGAATCACTTATGTTTGCTGATGTTTTCGGGGTCAATCAACTAACATCAACATATGGTCTTTTAGGCCTTTTTAAGGCTGTATTGATTACTTTATTGTCCGTTGTCTTGCAAAGCCCCAGCGCCTCTTACATGTACACTGTACACCCTATCTTGCATGCCAAGGCCAGGGTTAATGGCACCATCTGTAGTAATTGCGATCCTTTTGGTAAGATTCTCCCATTTATTTATTTCTGTAGGAATTAATACCATACAAAGGGCCAAGAACTGCGGAAATAATTAATACTTGGGTAAAATGTATAGATTTGTTGTACAGCTAACGTGCATTTTACAGTAGATATATTGCTGTGCATCTGGAGGTGCAGTCACATTTTGATTTTATGGAGGGCATAAGTACACATTTATAATTCGTATTCCAAAATTTGTTCATTAAAATATAATTGTTACTGCAATATGCACTGACATATGCGAACTATGAAAAATGTATACAATCTAAAATTAGAAAGACAATTTGCGTTGTTTACTTTTTCAAAAAGTGACTTTTACAAAAAAGGCCACATCAATAATTCCAGTTGGTTTTTCATGGTAGTAAATGTAGTAATTAAGTAACGTTAAAGTCGATTAGCGTTTTAGTAGATTTAATTTAACAATTTATATATTTGAATAATTTAGATTTATTCCCAAACTCTGAAAATCCCGAAGATATGCTACACCATCGCCAATACCTTCTAGGATTGATTTCAATACCTGGATTTTTGTGTTCCATCATGTGGTCACTGGAAATGTTGGTGAATAATATCCAAGCCAAGAAGTGCGAAGCTGCTGACACAACTAGTAATAAGCGAGAATCCATATCTAGTCTTCAAGTTTAAGTTGTGTGTACTAGTGCAAATGACTTTCTTATTTACATAATATACGATTCCAACTGAACTAGTGAGCATTTGATAGCATTCTAAGAATGGCCAAGGAATCTTAGGATACTTACAGTGAACAAAGAAAAAATACTTTAACAGTTACCAATAATGTGTAAATAATAAAGTATTTTAACATTCTATTTAATACAATGCATAATAAAACAATAATACTGTATGATAATTGATAATGCAATTTATGTGTTTTGTAAAATTAGATGTTAGCATTTACATTTAAGTGAAGAAACTATATGCTGGTAGTGTGCTCAATAACATCAGCTACTGAATGAAAAATAACAATATTTGATATTCTTAGAATTACTTTAATTCAATTAGTAATGAGGTTATCAGAACTCAAAGGCAAGATATTCCTGTCCCATGCGAGGCGAATGTCCCTATTAGCCATTACGTAAGATTTTTCACAAATAGCGACAAGTCTAAAACTCAATAAACTACAACCCATCCCAATACAAACAAATAACATTGAGACAGCATACTTCAAATCTATGTACTATTTCAGAATCAACTTTAATTAAATGCTAAGTTTACGGATTACGTTTAGGATGCTACCAAATAAATAACATGATAATTATCAGGGGTAAAATTTCATACCAGCAACCATTCAACCATAACCATGAGCCAATTTATTAAGGACGAGTAAATCGCTGAGCGGTAAACTTATCAAAACAAACCCCTGAAGTCTCATACTATATGTTTTTGTAAAAAATCTGACTGAGGTTAGAGTGTAGGAATAAAAAATATTTGTATAAATTAGAGCGGGGTTTGTGCTATGGAAGCATTAATTAGCTAGCTCGCCCAATCGTTTGGTGACCTCTGAAACAATGCTATCGCGACTGATTTCTTCCTCTTGTTTCGTCAAAACGTTTCTTAACTTCACAACTCCTCGTTCAATTTCGCTGCCACCAATCACAATAGCTAATGGTATACCTTGGTCTTCACAATACTGCAACTGACTCAGAAATTTCGCATTGCTCTTGTACGAATGCTCAGCGTTAATGCCTGCATCCCACAGTTGACCTATGATCTTCAGACGCTCTTCTGTTAGCCCCTTTTGAGCCGAAGCAACGAAGACTTGAGTGTCGATGGTACGGATTTTATTTTTATCTTTCCGTTGTTCAATTATACTAAAGATGCGCTCAACCCCAATTGAAACGCCGACACAAGGTACATTTCGTCCTTTAGGATCAAACATTCCTACAAGGGTATCGTAACGTCCACCACCAGCGATGCTGCCCACACCAACAACTTTGCCTTTATGCATAGCTGTAATATAAAATTAATACATCGCTTTAACATACCAGATCTGAAATTAATACAAGTGAAAGTTTTCATACCATTGCCGGGATAATCTTACCTAGAAGAATAGCTTCATAAATAACACCGGTGTAGTAGTCAAGGCCACGGGCCAACGATAAATCAAAGCTGACGTGTTTAGGGTCAACACCCATAAGATTGCAGTACTTAACAAGTAGCTCAATCTGCTCTACTCCTTCTTTGGTATTAGCATTCTTCATCACCGTTTCATTAGCTTTCAATATAGAAAGTACCTCCTCAGACGTTCCCTTAATTTTTACGAATTCACCAATAGCATCCGCTGCAGCGGGATCCAAATGCTTCTCATTAACCATTTCAGTCCGTACTTCCTCCCATGGGGATTTATCTAGTTTATCTACAGACGAGCAAATACTTCGGAAACTTCCCGCAGGGACACCACAGATTTCAAAAATTCCATCCAATATCTTCCTATGGTTGATTTTAACAACGAATTCCCCTAGATCCAGACTTGAGAGAATTTCCACAACAAGCTTCACACATTCAGCGTCCGGTAACATCAGATCATAGACTCCAGCTATGTCAAAATCCTAGAAAACCAAGATTTCGCCAACTCACTACATGTCTAAATCTCCATCACTCACTCCCAAAAGATGTACCCAATAGAAAATATTTATCTTAAGGAAACTTACACACTGATAAAATTCTCGATATCTCCCACGTGTCATCGCCGGGTTATCACGACGGTACACCTTTGCAATGTGGTATCTCTTAATCGAGCTGATTTTACTCATTGCCACATAACGTGCAAAAGGAACTGTCAAGTCATATCTCATACTCAGGATTTCTCCTCCCTGATCCTTCAAATCGTAAATGAGCTTGGAATCTTCCCCATATTTCCCCGTCAGCACTTCCTTCAATTCAAAAACTGGCGTATCTATTGCCTGGGCTCCATGCTTCTTAAAACAAGTTATCACTTTCCCAAGGACATGTTCACGAACTGCCGTCTGCTCCGGACCGTAATCTCGTGTACCCTTCAAAAATCAACACTCAATATCATCTCCCCATTTATTAATTCAACTACATACTACATAAAAAATATTCATTAACTTCTAACACACTTTTCCTCTTCCACCAATTCCATATCGAATCATTCATTTCACACATTCCCTTCCACTCCATCCTGTCACCATATGTTAATTCCACACCGCTTGAAAAAAATCACTTACTTTTGGAACTTTCAGCGCTACTTTTTTCTGTCCTTCCTCCGGAAGTTGAGCCCCAAGTTCCGACACATTCAATGCTCCTTTCGGGTCTGCCTCTGCTGCCATGCTAATTCTTCGCAGGGAACTTTTCTCTAAATTAATTACAAAACTCCTCAATATATTCCGGTACATAAACCCTTAGGATTATTTTCAAATCTTCCCTTTTTAAAGCCCCAACTTAAATAATTTCTACTATTCTTAATCACAATCCTACCACCATCAACGTTTAATAGCACATGGGAAAAACTTACACTTGTACAGTGGTGGAACGACACTGGGTTAAATTAACACAGACACCGTATGCCGTATGCGATGAAGCACATATACACACCACTACTACTACCGTGTCCGTGTGTGGGAAGTGTCTATGTTCGAACTTCGTTCACACACGATTGCTCACTTCTCATTGCTCGTCATTGCATCATGAGTTTTCCTGTGAAAGTCGACGTATGTAGCTCATACAGTTCCAATGCCAATATAGTCAAGGCTTTCGAACACAGAGGGCAGACACAATCAAGGATGTTTACGTAAAGTTCGCAAATTATTGCATCTTTTTTTGTCCTTGCTAAATAAATTTACCCTTCTCTCACAATCTTTACCAAACGCGTGAGACTTTGTATCTACCTGAAGACATGCAATGGTTCAATGTTCGGAATTTTTTGTCCCTCTTTTTATTTCATCTTAAAATAGCTTATTATATGCACAGGTAAGGTTTATAGAGAGATTCCATCAATTCCAACCCTCTGGAGTATTTTAACGACAGAAGAGCTTCTTTTAAGAGCAAAATATAAAATTGGAGTGAAGGAAGGATTGCCTACGGCCAAGGAGAAAAGGTATCATTGTGAGTAAAAATAATTGGCTTTTGGAAGCCTCCGGGACATTGCCCTTGCAAACCTATAATTAGTAATGGTAAATGCTGCGGAGCCTTTCAATCAGTATAGTGTGGTAATTTAAAGTGGTTAGGATTATTGGTTCCTACATATGAATTTCTTTGATGAATGTATATTAATGAGAACATATGATATTTGAGGGTTAGCAATAATTATTATATTTAAGAAATTATCAGTAATGCTATACTGGAAGAATATGCACAAATCTGACGTATTGAAAGTTTAGAGAGAAGGACCGTCAAGTCATCGTTCACAAGGCTAGGCTCATTGGGATTTTGGCTTAATGTTTTTGCATAAAGGTCTGGTCTATTGCTGATTGTTATGGTTGTAATGATTTGGCTGCAACTGCTGTAGTATATAAATAACAGTAATATATTTTTTTATAGGTAACGGAATTAAGCTATAACTATAAAGATAAACAGGATAAAGGTAATGTTGGAGAATGGGGTGGAATGAAAGGAATAATAAATTATTATGGAATTAATATTACTGCTATTATAGATTAGTAATAGGAGAGGATCTAAATGGCTAAAAAATTATTGCGGAAGTTTACAACTTGCTTGATTTCAATGAACCTAAGCGCTGTTATGAGGTGTAGACATACTCTGATGGGCAAATAAGTACAGTGTGTGTATGTGTTTAGTCAATAATATATGTATGTACAAAAAAGACTTATATATATTTGAAGGAATGTGAGGAATTGAAATGAAAGTAAGTGAATGTATTTATCATGGCATAAGGACGCAGTTAGGTTGACATTTAATTCAGATATGGAATGTGGTCGTGGATTGAAGATTGAATCAACTGACATGGGATGGATTATATTGTGAAATGAGGATGTCCTGCTGACATGTTGTGAAGAGATTATTGCTAGATGTACGTAAGTGGTAAAAAGTCTAAACTAAAGGAACACACATATGAACTGTCTCGCAAACTTCTGTCATTTGCCGATGACATGTAATTTAACGTCAATCAATGTTTTAGAACATTGATAAATGATTGGAATTTTTGGAGAGTACATAATAGTGTGACATTATTTGAACATTTTTTATGTGGGCTGAAGTCGATTAATACACTAATGATGCGCTGGTGAGAGTGGGTGTACTAAATACACCAAAATGCAAAAACGGAGGGTATGAAAGGTTTCCATTGGATTAAAATGAAAAGCCTTTTAATTATGAAAATACATACGGAAAAAATATTTACATGCCTTTTTTGTTATTCTAATAGACTTATGATTGAAAGGAGGAAATTATGGAAGAAAGCTTCCTTTGTACTGTTTACTCACTCCTGTATGTAGTTTGCCATACAAACGTTTTACATGTGTTTGTGTGTATACGTGCTTAAGTGAGCGAGTTAGCGTTATTAGTGGATTCTGTCAGGAAAATTTGGCCAGTAGATTTGGGTTGAGAATCGTAGCATCGTAAGGGAGAAAACATTTTAAAGAATTACTATTTATGCGATAAATCGTGGATTAGATTAGCACTTGTTTTTTCTAGTGTGGCTGTTGCGGTGAGGTACATATAAGCAAGTTATTGTTGGCAGGTCGTGGAGTGGAGTATCAGCCATCAGCCAATTAAGAAGTTCAATTATCTCCTCATCATATGTAACATATGATATGTTCAACTATGTTCAGTGTTAATTATCTGATAGGATGAGAGGAATAAAGGCATGAGAGCCTTCTGGCAGTGGTACATATATTTGCTGCAGATAATTTCATTCAATCTTCCTTGCGGACGAATATCAATTCAGCTTTCATTGTTATTAAATGCACTTGCATTAAATTTAATTAAATATGGCAAACAATGTACATAGCTGTAATTTAGTTATATACCCTTTCCTTGTCCCGACAAGGATTACCATACATGAGTTTTGCATATGCATACAGAACCATTTCATTTTTATGTCAGCCATGCGTCTTGTAACACAGGGTGAGTCAACTTTGACGGAGATGATCCGAATTCTGGAGGCATATACATATAAACCTTTTTACTACTTGTTTTATTAAATGACATGCGTTAGGGCCGTAGTTTAAGTCAATATGTTAGACATATAAATATTATATGTATAAACATACATAAAATTAGTTACTACAGTTTATTATAGTGTACTCAAACATAAAAACAAGCTATAATTAGCTTTCCTCACGCATACCAAAAAAATCCCAATAAACTTTTTGCAGAGCATTTCTTTATCTCTTTACTTGAAATTCTCATCTTTTTACTGTATATATATTATGAAGTTCCTAGTAATACACTCCATATGGATATTTGCTCACTACTTATTCATTATGTATTATTATTTATTAGATTACATCAGGGATGTATGATGTATGCAGATAGTTTGGTTTATTTTTGTAGTAGATTTATTGGTTGATTTGGACTTTTACCCCTTCGCTTATTTCAACCTGCCATTGTTTTTGCCTTGTGCCTCCTCAGATAAATATTACCAAATAAGAGTAAAATTAATCACTGCTCCCATCATATGATTATATAAAACATCTACAACAAGCTATAATCTTCCCGAATAAAAACAAAAGGGACTTCAAAAGAATCATCTTATATTGTAATTCTATAAACACAAACTAAAATTAGAAATAGAATTTCTGACTTTTCCTTAAATATGTTGTAACAAGTTAAATATGGGAGAAATTTACAGACAAAGGTCCTGTATTGCATTTGGATGTCGAAAAAACTGTACTGTATATTTTCAGTAACAGCCAAATAAAAACATCTAATTATTATTTACCCTTCCACGCTCACATTCCGAAGATTCCCAGAAGTTTGGCAGAAGGTAGAAAAAACTAACCGACACGCTATTTTATTGCAATAATTTTCTCATTGCATTTATTTATATGTCCATCCATCAACCAATTTTCAATATCTAGTAATAAATCTTGCCAAGGAAAAACCTAGGCGGGAAGATAAATGATTCTATATGTTACTTGCAATTGTAAATTGTAATCAACACTACCAAGAGAGTTCCATTAATTTAGATGGTTCCTTCTTTCCTGTATGTTATTATCGTATAAAAGAAGAACAAAACTAGCGATAAGTAGCATTGCTTTTCACAACTCGATGACCATAAAGTATTGACTTATTAACCTAGAATAGAATCAACTGAGTTTCCCACATATGTTCCTCTACAAAAAATACTTATATGTGCACTAAAAATTAAACCTTTTGAGTACACGGGGCAATAAGGATAATAATTGTATATTTTCATCCGAACAAGAAAGCACGGTAGTATAATTACCAATATTAATTTAGTCTGCTTCAAGGTGAAGTTCAAAAGGTTAGTTTCTTTTTGGACACCACAGCTTAATGAAGTTATTTAGAAGAACACTTTTAGTTGCGTTGGGCAAATAAGAAAGCTATATATACTTCTATCAAAAGCACTTGCTCCAACAAAACTTTAATTAATACTTGGGAAATCAAACAGCATATAGATACATACAATTAGGCGGCTGATAAGTGTACCCAAATCTCATACAACCTTTCAGCGACTCCTCCTCCCCAGTAATTCACTTCATTCACATAGAAGAAAAAGTGTAAATAAATCCTATGTAAGTAATTATTACTATAGTTTAACCCGAGACCTTTCCGCAGTTGTCTCAATGAATTATTTTTGCTAAAATTTTTTAATTTATTTATACCACTCGACCTTCAAATTCTACTCTTAACAGTTTCCATACAAATATCTCCCATCAAGCTCCCTTCTTCTAAAACAATACATTTTTTCTCAACTTGACATTTGTAATTAAAGACATGCAACCAGCACTGACATGAAAACTTGACATCTACAACTTTTCTGACCCCAAAATGAGCTTCAGTACAAAAGTAAAAGCTTTTTTCATTTTAATTTCAAATGCAAATAAACTACTCAGAAAACCCTTCAGCTCGAGGTCTAGTTCAAATCTTAAAGAGTTGAAATTTACAGTCACTCATAAAAGCCCAACTAACTATTAAAATACATGAACTTCACACATTAACAGCTCCTCCCTTCACCAGAGAAAGTCTCCTGTCCACAAAATCAGTACTTTGAACCAAACGCCATCTCACTTGTCAGACAATGACATGAATTATTATGTAACTTGGACCTCCAAACTATACAGATGAGATCAAATCCTACAGGAATCTATAGTCATGTGAGCCTGTGAAATGTACATAGTTTATTTACCGCATACGATGCTGAGCACTGTTTTTGAAACACCCTCCAGCCCACAGGATTCCACACCGAAGGGAAAAAGCATCAATAAACAAAAGGATTGCTAAATGATGCAAGTTCATAGATAGAAAAGAAACGTCTGTAGCCAACTTTCTATTTAAGTTATTTACATGAGGCCACTTAAGCATCGTCAAACTTTGTTCTTCCCTTCCGTATATCTACAGATATGCAAAGCTTTTAGGTATATTGAAGAGAAAAGTTTTTACTATAGCGCAGATCTTCAATTGAATACAGATTATAAAGTTTTGGGAGGAAAACTCTTTGGACATGATCCTCCATGCTTTTGATTTTCAACATGAATATCTCGTCTGTTTCACAGTTTCACAAGTGAAACATGTTAGCGATGCTGGAGGGGATTCTCAAAAAGTGTTTTATACATGTAAGGAATAAGGAATATAGATAGATAGTTGAGAGAGCCAAGACTTTTGCTCACTGGAAATATTGACAAACTTTCTACTGGAATTCTCTCTCGGTATTAGCCTAACCTACGTATATGCACGTACATATTTAAATATATATTTCAATCAATGGTAAAGGTTTCCTAAAATTATTCATACATGCAGGGAGAAAGGTGTCTAGCGTAGAGGTCCCAACTTTTACATAGATTCGTTCTGTTCTGCTTTTCCCGTAAATAAAACTTGGCAAACATTTACTTTTATACCCAGCTCACATCTTGTGTATCCTGATTGTAGAGGAAAGTTTACCAACTAATGGACCTAAAAAATGGTGACATTTTTTTGGTTAAATTTTCAATTACAACCGGCTTGAATTATTTATTTTCGTCAATAATAATTGGTTTATTTTCGGTAAAATCGACTCAATATATTAACCTTGGTTACTCCTGCTAAAAGTAATAATAATTTTGCTGTAAATTATAATTGATAAAATATCAATTTGTTTGAGCCGATGATTACGTTGAAATTATGAGGTCAGATGGAACTGAATTAATATCCACTGAAGGCTGTAGCATAAATAATAGGGATTATGTCAATATTGCTTTACTTTACATTTCAGCTCATCATAAGAGTTTATAAGCTTTTAATAGGTATGAGAGCAAGAATGAAAGTTAGTATAAGTAAGGAGTGTGAAAGGGTAGGAATTTCCATGGTGAAACTATACAAACATTATTATCAGTCAAAATTATAATGCATGAGTATACATGAAAGTTTCCAGATATTTACATATGATACTGTACATACAAGGTACGTGTGGGCCATAGTAGGTCTATAGACATTAAATCAACAGAATTTCATATAGTGATTAGCAACTGTATCTAATCCTTTGGACAGAAAATTTGCTCAAGTTACATATAACTTAATGGAAGTGAGAAACTGTCATCAGAAGAGTCGAGCTAAATGGTTATTACCGCTTATACACTGTAGATGCTTGTATGCTTCACGAGTAGTTAATTATAATGGTCAGTTCCTCGCACCAAGTAATGCTTATGTTTATGAAATGTCTCGAAAAAAGGGGATTATCATCATAGTTATTTACGACAATAGCAGCTAATTTCCCACATAGTAAACTTAAATGACATGGAATTTGCTCGCGTGCGTCATATATTTTGTCCTCCATCTTTCCATCAAGTATATATTATTCTCTCGTATACTTTTGCCTTAAATATCGACCCTTCCAGGCCTAATCATAATCTTTGGCTCCCTTGTTACACTTTCTACTCATGCAGGATTTTGCGACAGGATTTCTTGTTTTGTTGCAGGTTCGAGCTCATATGTGCATATTTTCATATTTCTGGGTTCGTACATGTATTGTGAATATTCCGATACACGCACGTGTCTATGCTTGCATACATGTTTAGACATATGGACATGTGCGCTGTAGTAGAAAATATAGTAAGGACAGAGTTGATCCTGAATTGGAAAAAGGAAGATATGAAAGTGATTTTTTTGTCATCCTTCAACCTCCTCCTGACAGTGCCCATGTAATATTGGATCCAAATTGAAATGGTAAGCTTCAAACTTGCCAAAATATAGCCTCATATGCACTGCGACAGGTCTGAGTACTGCCACTGCCCCGCTTTTATGTAAAAATGAAAGGAGAAAGTTTCACATCTGTGTGTAATAATTGAATTTTGAAAGCTTACCTGCTTAAAATCAGCTATAAGCTTCAAAGTCCTTTGAATAGTTGTTCTGGAAACGTTGAAAGGCACTTGCCTTTGAATGGATCGGATGGAGTGGTGTCCAAAAATTGCCAAGCAAATTATTAATTGTTTATGTTTATCCGACAGGATTGTTTTTCTCCCAGAATTTGTCCTATGAGTGCCGTAGCTACTTCCAAATTTCAAGAAGTTACGGATGGCTGTTTCCGAACGAGCTAATTTTCGCGAAATTCTTGACACACTAAAGCCTTGATTGAAGAGATTTGTAATTAATTCTCTCTCTTCCTTTGTTAGATCCTTTCCCCTACCCATTTTAAACTCTACTGAAATTACGCCCTTTCATATTACCAATGTATTTTTATATATAACTATTCCCTCCAGACACAAATTTAGTAGAACATGGAACTTTTAGTCTCTCTCATTTTCTCTCAACTTGAAAAACAAAATGTGAGATTTTATGCAAATTTATTGACTCTATTTCCAAGTCACCAGAAAAAGTTTGGGACAAAAATCTTTTATTTATTCGTTAGTTTGAGCCAGTATTCATGAAGGACCCCATGCTGAGGAAGATCCTATTCGATAGAAATATTTTTGTTCAATTTAAAATTTCTTTTGACCTTCATTTTAAGGGTTTCTATATAGAACTGCAGGTTCTAGCAATGCAGATTCTTAATCGTGAAACTCCTTCGAGTGGATGGAATTCACTTATTGTTTGTTGTCTCTCTATAGCTAACTATAAATATAGACAATTACCGTATGTTTGTAATGCTATTACTTCCATACCATCAATTAAGACGTAAATACTTTATCCTTATCTCCTACTTTGCTTGTAAATCATATCTTAATTGCTCCTCAATTCAAAGGAAGTGACCAACACTTTCTATTCTATATTAAATTCCATGGATATTCTTAACGTAGGTTTTCCATGTTTAATAATGTTTTTTCTACACAAACATCATGTTTTCCATGTTCATACAAATGTATCTACCTCTGCATTTTACAAACTACATTAGAATAACGATATTTGTAGGAACGTACATGTAATGTATATTTTGCATGTGTAAGTGTAAATGCAGAATTATTGTGTATTCATTTAATTACGAAACATGCTACATGATCCATAGCTATAAATCTAAAAAATAAGTTTCCCAAAATAAAAACATTGCTATAATGTTATGGTAATCGCAGCAAATAATATTACGGCTGAATTATTAAAAAAGGTTCCCATTTATTTTTCATTTCATCCATGGATGGCGGCAAACCTCTGCACTATAATCCAGTACTTATACAACATACAATAGGAATTCACTTGCTATTCCTGTAGTGTTTTTCTTTGCTATCATTTAAGTTAAATGAAAACCAACATTTCACTTGCATATGAATAGATAGGAAAATATGTAATTAAAAGATGTTTATTTTCCAAAAGGTTATAAAAGTGTATAAAAATAAACTCAATAAAAAAGATTCTTGAAGAATGTGAGAGATTGCCATGTTGTAACTTGAAATAATTCCCTCCATACATATTTTATTAAGTCATTGTAAAGTTCCCATACTATGCATACACAAAAATATGCACTTCTCAGTCTATTGACGAGAAATAGCAATAATTAGTATAGATTGAGATAAAATATCATTTACCTTTCCTTTCCATCGTATGTGCAGTCGTCTCCAACAAATATCGTATAGACTCTACAATGCAAGAGCATTGCAAGCATCAAATTATTTTGATAAAATGAGATGAAAGGCATTAAAGGGCACCACTCGAATCGTTTATTGAAAATGAGAATCCCTGATAAGGATCAATCTTTTTGGAGCGTTGGTCAGTTTACCTCAATAAATATCATCTGATATGAATGAATATAAGTAAATATATACATACATGACTATTTGGGAAACAGATTTTTTAAGATATCAAATGTAACTGGCAGGTCTGTGGGATAAGATGTCTGTTGCATTTCCCTCACTTATATGTATATATGGAGTTAATTGATATATGAATGGCGTACATGTAAATACATATGAGATGAGGTGTTATTTACTTAGGGGATGAAATGAGTAAATAAATAAATAAATATTTTGTTTTTAAATTACCTACAATTATTATATTGATACACTTAAAAGAAGCAAAAGTTATAATGCAAAAAAAAATTTATACGAATATTTACGTCACAGTTGGTAAATAACCTCATGTTTATAAAAATATGTTATGGTTTACTAGTACAAATGTCGTTGAAAAAAACTGGCTTGAAATGTATAAGGAAAGCAGTTGGAATGTCATGTATGTATATGAAATTCGTCAAAAGAAGTTGGGTGGAAGAAACCTTTTAATGAGCGTCTAAGAGAATTGTAGCGTTATAATTAATTATATGAAGAAGGAGAGAAAAATCTAGGTAGGTAAATTTCGTATACAGCTTAAAACAAGGTACTCAAACGAAATGGTGAAGAATTGAGGAAAATATTAATGCCATTTCAAGTTAAAGGTGACCAGAAGAGCGTGTCGGATTCTCTTGAAAGTGTGCTTATACTAACCAAAGGCCAAAAGGGATCAGTCTTATTGTTGGTGCCCAAGAAGCTTCACTGGTCATTCTGTAACAAAAATATATTTTTTTTCAATCCTCCAACTTTACTTTATTTATATAGTAAAACCATAGTTGAGGACCTCCGATTTTTTTCTGTTGTTGTTTTTGTTGCTGCTGCTGAAAAAAATCAAGAAGGAAAAAAAGTTTTTTTTCTCCCTTCATCCCATTTAGTACCGTTGGAGAATCACTTATTTTTTTCGTTATACAAGAAAAGCTTCCCTGGATTTTTTTCCCACACTAAAGAGAAAAGGCTGGTTTAGTGGAGTGTAAGGACATAGTAAAATAGTTGTCTAAGTTACCAAAGGAAAGGAATTTACGGTGTTCATAAATTTTATTGCTGGAGTCAGCCACCAAACTTTTCCCGTCCATGTGGTCTTGCGTGAGTGTCGTTGATTAGATTATGTGCTGGGCTTTTTCCAGAATTCTTCCTTTTGGAACTCCTTGGAACAATGTGCTACACTAACAAAAAATCCTCGTCTTTTACTCTTTGTCTCTTTTTATCACTTGTGGTCACTTGTAGTTTTTCACATGGAAAATCTACCATTCACCCCAGACCGTCCAGAGTCATTAGGGATATTAGTCAGACCAATTCTAATTCCACAGGTGAGTTGACTCTTTGAGTAGTTCAAGCACGTATTTTATCAGTTCAATTCCATTTATTAGTTCTCCTCTTTTTTTACTAATTCTCTACCAATTAATTCTCACCATCCCAGGCTCTCTCTGAATTTATTCAAATGTCATCTCAAAAGTACAAGAATAATACTAAGACCTGCTATAATTTACATGTTAATTAAATTTTCAACAAAATTCATATAAATAACGATCCTATGCTTCATATCGGAGAAAAATAATGGCCCATTTTAAGCTTCCAATTAGCTCCGGAAGGGAAAAAGTAATTTTTTTATACAAATGTTTTATTATTTATTCTTATCATTGCATTGGCTGTTGTAGAAAAAAAAACAATTTTTTTCAAAAGCTCCACAACAGCTACATATTTTTCCAGCCAGCCAGTTAGTACAGAATCTATTGCTTACCTTTTGTGTATTATTTGAAATTGCAAAAGGTTTTCGCAATGCAATGGTCTTCTCCAGGCGGTTCCCTTCGAACCGCAATAGCTTCGTCCTGTAAAGTTATGGTAAACCAGTGAAAGTATATCAGACTAAGCTTTGGTCTGTCAAGATTCGGTTTTCAAAGTAGCGTCGTAACTTACCTTAGCTTGACAGTTGAATGGTCTCCTAGACATATTTATTAAGAAGGTTATATTCCCTAAATATTACACAGGAGGATATGAATAAGAAAAAAGGAGCCATATAAATGATGCAGAAAGTTATAGGCTTGTGAGTATATTTTCAATGCTCGTACTATGCAGATCGCATACCTTACTTAGATAGCTCAATTTTTGTCCCAGTATGGTAGTCAAATAGGCATGAAATGTAGAAGCAAGAAGGATTGAAATTATCCTAGTGACACAATAAAAAAAAGATACAATAATTTATGGGCTGGTAATTTGACCATCACTTATTATTGCTCATTAAAGATTGTGTGTCACAAGATCTCTCAGAGGAGCTGCACTTCTCATGCAATTTCTTTTCTTTCCAAACTTTTATCTTTTCTGTGAGGCAGAGCGTGAAGAATCTTATTCATTTACATACACATAGTTAAACCCATGTATACGTACTCATTTGTATAGGATAAATAAAGTAAACATGCAAGTTCAAGGATTAATTGCACTTGCACTTGGTCAAGATAAAGGAGAATTTAGGACTGTCACCCAGTTTTCCTCCACCGTTGACAACATACACAGAGAGAAGAGAGAGAAAAAACCAGTATTGTATCGCCTCATGTCTTCCACGAACTCTTGAGAGCACTAAGTATAAAAATAAGTTGAACATGAAACATTTCAATGCGTAAATATGCAATAGAAAATATTATAAGAGCTTTCCTTGCTCTTTAGCACAAAAACTTAGGGAAAAGGTAGAGGAATGGAGTGGAAGTACTTAAAAAGCGAGTAATATTTACGTGGAATATTCAGATTGTTTTAGTACTTTGTACTTAAGACGACTCTTTTGATTAAACCTTGTTTGGTAACAATCGTAATGGATTTGTGGGACTACAGGAAAGAGAAAAGGAATGAGAGCTCTTAGAATTTCTCTCTCTCTCTTTCTCTCACACTTTAAGCAAAGCTACTACTCCTGGAGTGTGTAACATTAAAAGAGTCGTTTAAGCTTCGTGCATGTTTTACCAAATTAAAGATCAACCTGCTTATTGTCAATTCTGAAGTGTGAGTGCACGTAATGCGTAGTACATTAATAATTAATGAAGGAGGTTCTATTTATACGTATAGGTAGTAGTAGTAAGGTTAGTACAATGAAGCCCTGCAGTAGCTATTGAATTGATGCTGGAGCAAATGTGCTAAACGGAACTTGGACCCTTTCTCCTTACTTTCTCAGCCAGCCTTACTCACTCAGTGAGCCTCCTACTATTCCAGTGTTTGGATAACGCATCGATTTTCCAATTTCCCACTTCCCCGCATCTTCACAAGTTCTTCACCCCAAAGGCTCTATGTACTCAAACCTAAGTTCCGGATTCCTCCTGCATACTACGTGCTAAAATCAAGCCGAGAGGAAGACGAGAGTTTCCTCTTGTGAGACGAAAAAATTTCCTTGTCGTCACTCTAAGCTTGCATTATACTTGAGGAACGAAACCTTTTTTTTAATATTATTAATTTTTCTAAAAATAAATTCCTCAGTCCTCACAATTCATATCTTTCATTCATTAGAGTCTCATTCCACTGGAAGATGGTACTGCAGATAAGCGTGTGTGAATATTCAGGCTAATTATAAGTGTGGCTTACCCATGTGCTCGACTATGTAGGGACGCTGCGGATACTGCATTTTCCCTATTCCAAAATTGCATTGGTTATACCAAATAGAGAAGAAAACTTCAAAGATACCATTCATCTTGAAAAGATTATCTGACTGAGGCCTCCTCTAGACAGTTTGTATGTCCATGCACGCCTCCCATTTATTTTAAGTAGCATTTATAATACCAAAAATATGTGAATGAGCATGTGTATAGAAGAGGATCTTTAAATGCCTCAGCCCAACTACTCCTTCACTATACTTATCCAATGAAAGCCCATTCATTAATCATATGGAAAGTAAAACAGAGGAAATTCCTAATTCCCTATTATCCACCAAAAGAAAATTCCGTTGAGAGATTTGCATCTCCTGCGCTATTTATGCGATTGGATGAGAAGCTGCATACATATTAGGTTTCTATACACATAGAAATTATTACAGGATTTGCATGAGAAGCTCAAATCCTCGAACATCCTCGAGATAACACAATGTATAGGAAACTGAGAATTTCAATAGGAGAGCTTCATTGTTTCATATAACCTTTGGGTTCAATGGAGAAACTACACAATATCTTTTTCCGCTGATAGTCCATTTTGTGCTGTAGGTAAAGTTCCAATGCTTGACCTTGTATAAAAAATTGTAATTTTTTAACTCCTAAAATTGTAGGAAGTGAATGTGATAATAATATTTTAATATTCAATTCCTTCCTACATATAGAATCTTAATATTCATCAGTTTTTCTTCCGAAGAAATTGAAAAATAAATTACTATATAAATAAAAATACTGTTACAATCTTGTACTCTCAGAAGCAGCTAGTCAATTATTAAGGAAAAGTACAGGGAATTTGATACTCACCGAGAGAGCAGAGACATATGATTTATGAAACGGAATTTATGAGAGGAAATGGGAAGTTGTACATTCATATAAGTGAACCCTTAGATAAAAATTAATTGCTTATATGATAAAGTTACATAAAATATCCAAAGAGTGAAATGTTCCAATGACTGAAGACTCAAGAAGAAGAAGTATGAGCAGTAATGATAATTATTTTAATGTCTGACTCAACCCAAGTAATAAAGCAAGGTTACAACTTCTGATCAGTGGACCAGACGTCTGTTTTAAGACTTCTCAAATTAGAGGGATAGTTAATTTGTTGAACCCTTCCAAAAAAAATGTATCTCTGTAATAAAGTGTTTGGTGGTGGAGATGCAGTTATTACAGAACAAGAAGAAAAAACCACTGCAAACTTGAGACTGCTCAAACGTGTAAAAAATTACATAAGAACATATGCACCTACTTGTTTTTCCTTGTGAAACAAAAGTATCCGTTAAAAGATGATTAACTTTGAGGACCGCTAAAGTGCTAATAATTCTGTTCTGTTCATTTAATAAAATAGATTAGGATATAGATATCACTTGTGGTTGAGGAATCCCACCGTGAGGTAATATCACCACCGGCATTTTCATTAATTTTATAATTTTTTTATGAATTGTAAATAGACAGTTAAAGGAACAACGGTTCTCCATCACTACTGACCCAAGGAACTCTGTCATTGGGATAAGCACGCTAATACTCCATACCTACATTTTGGAAAAATATCTTACCTAATTCTCTCGTAAATTATAACCTTCCTATATTTCGCAGGAGTTTTTCCCAATGGGGTATAATTAAAAGGAAATTAATTGCTCTTAACGTAACATCTCATATAGAACAAAACATTCCGGGATTTTTAGTTCCAAAAGCATTCATTCTACTATTCATTTCACAAAAATATAAATCCTTTCCCATTTCCATGCAATGTGATAGTAATACATACCGTTCGTTGTAAATAAACTAAAGGGAGAGGAAAGGTTAGGCGTCTTTTATTGGAAAATATCTTCTTGTGCTTTTAATTACCACTGCACTGTCAGTTGAACTGACTCAGTTCCTATCCTATCCACACAATATAATGAAGGCTAAAATTTGACTATTCGGATTCCAAGGAAGTACTTCTATCTACTCTCAACACCCAAGTCACAAGTACGTACTTAAAATAAATAAACCATGGTGATTTCCAGAGAATCTCACTCAGGTGTTTTCAAAAGATCAAGTGGTCTTTTCAATCCGATTTTTCACCATTCAAACTTGGCCCAATCCTCCTTTACAAGCTAAATTGCATGAGTTTATGAGAATTATTCCTTTCACCACATACATACAATACTAGTACTAACCATAACGATGTGTTCAAAAAGTGTCTTTATTCAATGTTAGCACCATGCTATTCAATCTACACAAATGTCTATGTGTAAGAAGTAAGAATGTGTATCTTTACTATTTACTATATACAACCATACAAGGAAGGGAACAAGTGGGGAATATTGTATTTCCGGAACCAAATGTGGACATAAGTACGACATACGTAGAGTAATGTATGGGTGAATGCTAAGATACTATATAAGTATTTCATGAAAATGTTCACGAGGATGAGACCGATTGTGAGTGAGAGAAAGGTATAAAAATCCCATGTATATTTACGTACGTCTGTATATAACAAGAAGCCTACAAGGAACTCACTACATATTACACTAGATAAGTTGAGTGTGTACAGAATTCAGAAGGAACTCAGTGAACTGAGTAGATTGTTTAGATTAAAAACATATGAAGAAGAAGAGAGCATGAGGGGATGAGTTTACATTTGAACTGACTATATGGTTTGATAGAAATTGGCCTAGCATCTTGAAAAATATAAACCCAATGATATGAAATTTTAATTGAGCTCTGCTGACTGGCATGAAACACACTGGATTACTTTGAGTGGGTTTCAGTGCATTACCTACTGTAATTACAACAGTTACACTCTTGACTTGTAAACCCATATGATTACAGAGCAAAATATTGGAGTGGTAGTAGTGGGAGCAGAGTTGTAGGATCAGTATAGAGACGTAGCGAGTCAACAGATAATAAGTTCATGGTAGGCAGAAGATCTTACCTTTTCCTCCAGAACATGTCTAATCTTAAGGTTGGTTGCTTGTTATTGTTTCCAACCTTCCCTCGGTATAGTTATACATGTGACTGTGCTGGGTTAAAATGTAGAGGAAGACAAGCCAGCACTGTGTGTACACTACACACACACTACAGATACCCCTACAAAGATGGAATGGTAGACGAAAGGTAAATAAGATATGAAATAGCATATGGATGAAAAGGCAGTCGTTGCAACAACAAGAGATATGTTGGAATGGGAGCAGAACCTTGACTATATCTCCATCATTTTTTTATGTGGCTACTTAGATTATCTATTTATGGTGATCTTATGTATGTTATTAATATAAAATGTAGCTTATACATGTATACATATGCATTGTATCATCCCATACATTTGTTTTCTCAGGCATGGAACAAACATATTTATGAATTGTAAAGTTAAAGTGATGGAAGGTGCATATAACTGCGTGCGAGAAACAATTTCATCTCTTCATAAACTCTTCGTATAGTATCTGTAATGTACTAATTTCATTGCTGTTTTTACATTAGCAAAAATTTATGACAGTATCTGTATTTTATTTTACTACATGGGAATTTCCTGCTTGTAATAGAGATGACTTTTTGAGGGAAAAAATGATTATAAACCTTCCTACCTTCATCACGTCATTATTATCATCATCAACTTGTGATAACCCAACAAATTCCTGTCCCATGACAAGCAGATGGAATTTTTGATTTGTTAATTGAAAATACATGCAAGCTTTTATAGTGCTATTGTATCATAAATAAACCATAGAAAAATTGCCTCTAAAATTCAAGGCCCTCCTTATACATACACAGAATTTTTAGAACGTTGTATCTAGAAAACATCTTTAAAAACTTTTGTAAACAGTTCCAAATTTAAAAGATGTTATTTTCCATATATGATAAAATTCACAGCAATTCCCATACTTTCATACCGGATGTGTTCAAGGAGGTATTTCCAAGTAAATTGGGTTTTTTCCATGTAATTTTTTTTCATTTGAGAATGTACAAATGTGGGGGGAAGTAGTGAGTGAATAAAGTACCAGGCACTTTGAAGCTTGTGGATGATATGTTAAAGGGAAAAGACGGTTCCTAGAGAGCTGGAATTTCTTTATATTGAAATATAGGAGAGCTTATTTAGGCTTATGTATGCATGTACAATATTTATATATTTATTTTTTGCAGATGGAAATGAGGGAGACACGGTTGAGGAAATTACAGGAGGAATATCCGACTCACACATCTCCGATGTAACACTCACACCTTCCCGAGTCTCGATCAAGCCAACGGTGACGGTTACAGCAACGCGCATAGGAATGTCGAGATATTTTAGCACAAGTTTACCATCTACCACGGATGATGCCAGTAATGTGGAAGAAGCTTCGGTATTGGGAGAACCCGCTACCCCCACACCGTCTCCTACGATTTCCCTGGAGGAGCAAGTTCTAGGAAATGGTGGGAATCTGCTGCCCACTCTGTCAGAAAATACCACGATCATTACGTCCCAGCCATTCCATATAATGCCCGAACTACCTCACTTAATTATCGAAAAATTCAACCCTTCTGAGCAACTTCCGGAGAAGAAAAATGAGGACGGGAAAATCCTTGATAATTTTCAAGAGAAAACTCGGGAGAATTTAGAGGAGGATGAGGACGAGGAGGAGGAGGATCAGAAACAGGAAGGAAAAAATCCAGTGAAAAATACTGTGAAGGAAGACACGAATGAGAATGACAGTGAATGGGACCTACTCGATACCATGACAAATGGAGACAATGAATTGGAAGAGCAACTTCCTGATCCCATCCCTCTAGTCAGCCCCACCGAAATGGCTGACCTAGAAGATAGTCAGTTGGAAGAAGACTTAGCGGAAGTGTTCAATAATGAAAGAAAGCCTGCAAGACGCCGGCGCTTCCGTAATAAAATCCTACCCGGACGTCGAATGCGGAAGGTCAAAGTTCCACGTAATGATTCCAGTCCTTTCCCAATAGACGGGAGCGGGGATAAGAAGAAAACTCGTCCCAATTCCTTCAATCAAGCTGACCTCAAACCAATTCCAAAGCGTATAGGAATTCCACGGATGACGAGAAGATTCCGAAGTACCACCACCACAACAACTAATCCCTCCAAACTTCTGCTTAGTCAATCTGTGGGAGAAGCAAGACCTTTGACAAGGACAGAGAAACCTCCAGCCGCGGAAACATCTAAGGCAGGACGGATTACTCCAGTTCTTCTCACATCTCCCATTATAAGTAGTCTTCAAGACAAAATACATGATAGGCCCGAACCTCAAATAGAAAGACCCACTGTGATCACAATCACAGAGAAGAATGATTATTTTGCAAAGAGTGACGGCGACCCTTCTTCTCCAAATGAGAAGTCAAAAATGTCAACATCCAGCAAAAAACGAGGTAGTGTTCACAATAACGAGACAGGCGAGTGGCTTCATTCTGACAACTCCAAGCACCTTGACATTTCCCTCACCGACGGACACCACTTTGATGAAAGGGAAGACTGGGAAAAGAATTACATGAAACTTCAGCAAAATTCTTTCTTTAACCCGTCAGCAGAGGAGGAGGAGGAGGAGGATGAACCCACCGCTATTATCACGATTGATGAGATTCCAAATCAGCCGGGAAATGTTAGTAGTAGCCGACAAGGCTTGATTCATAACTCTCCTGAATTGGATGCACCCGCGCCAGTAATAATTGAGCATCATCATCACCATGATGTACCAAATTCAATGGCTGGATTCTATCCAGATAAGTCCTCCGATAACCATAGTCCAGTCGAGAATCCTACTCCTGAAAAATTTGCCTCCGAAGGAACATCCATCTTCCGTGAACAACCTTTTAGTGCTCAACAACAATCTTCAAATGGACATGAATATTTCCCTCCTCAAATCCCTTACTCCTCACCCGACTCTCCTCCTCCAGGATTTAATAATATTCCTTACAATACTAATCCGGAAACTGCTCCCGTCCCTGAGTTCCTGAGGGGTAAGAAAACAAAGAAGGGATCTCATTTTGATAGAACACAATTTAATTTGGTTTCCCATTCAGTTGTCCCCTCTTCCAGTGAGCTGGGCTTCATGGACAAGCCAATTTTTATGGAATCTTCTATTCCAGGCCTGAATGGAAAAAATAATGAATTCGTTGGTATAAGCAACAATGATTTCTTCCGGGGTATGGGATCAGAGACAATTCCACCAATTACCAATCCACTAGGATCACCATCCATGTTTCAAGCTCCTCGTGGCAGTCCAAAAAAATCCAGACGGCCGAAGCCAACAAAACAATTTATACCGTCAGCACCTGACACAGTTTATGACACTCCGAATTTTCAATTACCTAACAATCCAATACCCATGGGAGTTAGCCCTGGAGGTAGTGAATATCGGCCAGTGGATCAAAATAGACAGGGTAGCGTCTCAAGAGCGAGATCTCCAATGGAAGAACACTTTAAATCAATGAGGAATTCAATAATTTTCAAACCACCCCCACAAAGTAATTTTCCTATTTATGAGTCCATCGTGCCTAAAAGTTTCTCGCCAATGCCATCCGGGGACACGAACAAGTTTCCAAGTACTTTCAAAGATGAAAATAATGTCATCGAAATCCATCATCATCATTTCCCCGATGGGAGCACAAGTATCTTTTCTGATCAAGCTGATGGAGGTCCGTTTGCTCCGGCCTCGTCTTACCCTTTCGGAGAAAAGGAAAAAACGAATATTAAGGAGATAGGTCCACCTCCAGGATTGCCACCGGGCATTTACCAAAAAGAACTTGGATCTCCAGATGTTTTATCAAATATGGAGCCAGCTTTGAATTTACTGAAAAGTAAGAAAAGGAATTTGGGTCTAACACATCATCACAAGAATCCAATTGCATCCAGTGATTTCTCCGGCTCTCATGGTAGAATTTCGGACTTTCCTGGTTTCGGGGTTCCTTTATCACCGCCTCTGACATTGCCAATGCCGGGTTTAGTTAATATCCCCACCCCACCCCCAGAATCATACGCTATGAATGAAGTTACACCTAATCAGCACTACCCACCTCACACTCATTCCATGTCAACTCACTCTGACTATGAGCCAGCAAACCCTCCTTTACCAAGTGGTCATGCTATGTCACAACATTTTGATCATTTTGTTCAAAATGCAGGAGAATTCAAAGGAAATTCCGAAGAACATGGTAAAGATAACAGTGACGGACATCATTTTGAACATAATCAACCTGCAAGGCATTTATCCCAGGACTCAAAACAAAACCATTTTGAAAATAATCAAAATGTTCACAACAATCATTTTGAAAGTAATCAAAATCCTAGCATGAATTTCGGAAATAATCAGCATCAAAATAATTTTGATAGCAATCAAAATATTCACATGAATTTTGAAAGTATCAGAAATCCTCCCATTAATTTTGAAAATAATCAGCATCAAAATAATTTTGAAAGTAATCAAAATCCTCAACATCATTTTGATAATAATCAACATCAACTCAGTCATTTCCAAAACAACCAAAATCGACCCAATAATTACGAAAATAATCAAAATCGACCCAATAACTTTGAAAGTAACCAAAATCGACCCAATAATTTCGAAAATAACCAAAATCGACCCAATAATTTCGAAAATAACCAAAA
>JAQFXU010001283.1:0-31257 GCA_034693705.1 Spatulosminthurus flaviceps | reverse complement strand
AACAGGACAGCCTACCATTCACTGTGCTGTCCTAAGTGTGGTAAAGCTGTCCTTCCTGTTAGAACAGCAGTGAATGGTAGGCTGTCCTGTTTTGCCTGTGTCCCTTTTTACCTCTGTCCTTATTTGCCTGTGTCTGCATTTAGGTTTTGTCTTGTTTTGCCCCATGTTCCTCTATATTTACATAAAGTTGCCACTTTTTTGATCTCACGCGAAATTCGGTCCCTGTTTTCCATACAGGCCACTTCTCCTCTCAGCTTTGTGTTTCCATGTAGTTGAACATGCATGCAATTTGTATATGAAAACTCGCACTTTCATTTCTTCTTCTTCTTCTTCAATGTAAAAACATATACGTACTTGTTGACGTCTCTCTCTCTCTCTCTCTCACTCTCACTCAGAACAAAAGAATTTCCTCTATCATCGTTATGAAAATTTTCACAGATAAATATATATGTGAATTTATCCCATAGAGATTTTTGTTATGTAAGTATATCTGTATAATTTGTTCATGTATGAGGTTACCATTTGATCTCCAACTATGGAGAAAGCTTCAGGGCCAATTTTTCCCTCCTGCAATTCCTTCTTTTTTTTCAAAGGCAAAAAAAAAGGATGGAGGACAGAAAATTCTTTGAAGAATATTAAGCTTATTTTTTCTCAAGTTTTATCGTCGTTTATGCATGGCTTCCTCACAAAGTAATTCCTTGACAATGGATGACTTACATAGATGTTTCAGACGGTAAATAGCCCGTTGAGAAAACCAGCAGTGTCCTGATTGCATTATGGACCCTATAGACATTGGCTTTAGAGATTTTCTATATATAACTAGAATACCCAGACGAATATAAACGGTCCGCTTCCACCTACTCCTCCTTTACTACTACTACCACACACACACACACACACACTTGTGTTACAGAAAGAACTATTGTGGTACTTGAAGAAGGAAAAGGTTGTGACAATATGCATGGCTACAAATGTAGAATCCTCTCTATACATATATTGGCATGAAGCACGGAGCTAGGAAATGATATTTTATTGCTTTTTCCGGCAGCTCTTACTCACCATTATTTAGAGCCTTCTCACCACACAATGTATGCCGTGTGAGTGAAAACACCGTCAAAACATATTGCCGGCTGGTGGTGGTATGAGTTAATCGTGCCAACCATACTCTGATTTCCCCTAATTCACATATTCAACAGCTACTGAGAAAGGGAGGGAAACTTTTTAGAGAAAATTGCAAAATCTTCATACAATTGTATATGTACATACTATATGTAGAGATATACATAGCCTTTGAAAAAAATTGATTGGTTTTTTTTCAAGCCCGCACGTGGTGAAATAAGCTATATGATAATTTCTTTTTTTTTTCGGCTAGAGCCAAACTTTCGCCTTTAACTATAATAATTCTTTATTGCAGTGGTGACGATACTATACAGCTACATGGAGAGCTTTAAATAAGTAAAGAGTTGGATTGGAATGGAACTTTCTCCCATGCTATAACTCTAATGTTGGTAATTATGTAATTACTTAGTAAATAAATAAAAAATGTGCTGTACACCGTGAGAAAAATAATAACAGAAAAGTACGTATGATTATTATGACATGATTGGCATATAGAAAAAAATATAGGCGTATTTGAGGAATGGACTTCTTGAATGAGGAAATGCTGTCTGGAAATAGAAGCCGTATAGTAGTAAATATATAAATGGAAATATGAGAAAAAAATACATTGGAATATTTTCATTAAAAAAAAGGATAGGGGGGAAAGCCGTACTCATCCAAGACAAAGATGTTGAGTGGGTTGGTGGAAGCAGGGGTGACGAGGAAATGTTATAATAATCAAAATATGTACTATGTGCGAATATTAATCTAAACTAGCTGTGAAGGTATAAATATCTAAATGGGGAAAGAAAGTAAGGAATAAAATGTGTGGATATGTATATATACGCATAATATAGGATGGGAAAATAAGTCGGAGTAACAAGTTGATGGAGACAACATGAAATTCTCACTCTCAATGACTCAACGAATACGACGGGTGAAGGGAAGTTAAACGATCAATAATGTCAGTGGAAAAAGACCCGGGTTTCCATTTGAATAAAAATGAATGTGGCTCAACACTCTGGCGTAATTGGTGAGGAAAATTGGAGGAAACTCTCGAGTTATAAAAGAAGCGGGCTCTGTGCGTATATGCACGTATACATAATAATATATATATATAATATATATGTATATACATGAAAAAGTGTGTGTGTATGTTTATGTGTGTGTGTTCTTTACAGCATATTGTTTCATGTCATTTGCATCCAAATAATTAACAAGCTATGCTCTAATTATCAAATTTATTTTCAACTTATTTCATAAACTTTTCTCTCCATCGTCATCACCATCATCATCATCATCATCATTCCCAACCACCACCAACACACGCTAGACTCGAAAGCCAACAAGTCCCTTTTCATTTCTTTCTTTATTTCTCTCTCTCTCCCTCACTCACTCACAATCTTTTTTCTTCTCTCCCTTTCCATCTCGCTTTCTCTCTCTCTCTATCTGAATCCTTCAACGTTGTTTTCCCCCCAAGTGTTTGAATGTTGTTCTCTCAGTTTATATTTATACAGAAGGACCCTGTCCTTTGAAAAAAGCAAGTTTAATAGGAGGGGAAAGAAAAAGTATAAAAAAGAAATCTTGAGCAACTTTCCCCTTTTTCAAGTGAAATAAATTTGAAGGATCGAAATGAGAGTTTTTTAGTGAGGAATCTGTTTGATTTCCCCTACTTCTTCTTCCTCTGCCCATACTGTAGTGATGTATACTCATATGATTGGTTGGGAGAAGAGGCTAATTTTTAAAAAGAAGACTCCTTCAATTTGCTAACAAATAACTATGTTTTAACCTTGTCTATAAATATATACACTCTAAGGTTAGTTATAGCTCTCCGAGTCAAGAGTCTTAGCTTCTCGACAACATTTTATCAGGGAGAGGAAGAAAGGGATAGAGAGAGAGAGAGAGAGAAAGAGGAAACGAGAAGAAAAGAGGAGTAACTAAAGAGTGGAGGTTAGAGAGAGAGAATGTGAGAGCAAGCATTTGAGCTGAGAATGTTCTCTTTCTCTTTCTCCCTCTCTCTCTCCGTTCTATCCAGTTTGTCTGTACATAAAATCCAAAGTTGGTTGTAATTACTGCATGAGTGTATAGATATATATTTGTATATGTATAGGGAAAATTGATACGATCGATCCGTCTTTTTCGCTCTAGTCTTCTCGTTTGGCGCCGAGTTTCTTGGGATTCAACTATAAAATGAGTCGGCTGTCTGATTTTCACTCTTTACTTTCTCCCTTTGACTTTTCCTTGGTTCTTTGGAGAAAGAGTGTGTAGTGTGAGAGGAGTAGGTTTGTGTACATATGGAAGAGTTCTTTGGAATCTCTAGCATTCGACTCTACTTACTCACTCACGCTTGCTTTGGCTCCTTGGCTCTTAAATGCGAACTGGGTCTTAAAACATGGAAATGCACAAACGGCTCTCTCTCTCTCTCTCAAGTGTTTAGTGGAGAAAAACGACTGAGTGAAAGCCACAAGACAGTGCAGTGATTGTAGTGGTTTTTACAAGTCAAGAGAAAATAGGCTGGAATAATAATTTTATAGACAAGTGTATAAATTGAGGGAAATGGCGCATATGCAGGTCTTTCCTCTTTCCTTTACTCATTTTCTGTCTTAGCCTGGGAAAATTTAACTCCTTTTCCCCATTCCTATTTTACGTACAATAAAACACATGCCAAGTTGGCTAATTTTCTTCACAGAGAGAGAGAGAGAGAGAATAAAAAATTGGGCAAATGGTAAGGTACTTGAAGGCTGACTTTTTTTTCCACAACTTTCTTTTTTTCCTCCTTCTCATTCATATGTTTGCCGACAGTTCTTGGAGGTTTTTTTCCTCCACATTTACATCTCAACTTGGTAATTGCGAGTATTAAGGGCATATGTATACTCGAACGTTGGCTTTTTGCAATTCTTCATCTATACTTTTTTTTCCTATTCTCTCATCTTCATTGGATTTTTTTTTGGACTTTCTCCTGATTCGTTTGTGTAAAACTTTCCCCCGTAGTTTTTGAACGTAGTAATCTAAGTTGATGTGGATTTCAAGGATTTCCCAGATTTCCAACTATTCCGCACTTGCTCCTTTTCTCTCTGATCTCGGAGGAAAAGAGAAAATTGAGAATTAAGACGAGCATGAAATTTCCCCTGATAGGTATTCTCTACTAATTCCTTATAAATATTATGTAGTTGGAGATGGATTAAAGAGGAAGGGAAGAGGATGAGAGGAGGGTGAAGGAAAAATTAGCTAAGCATTTTTGATTTATTTGAGCAGGTTTATCTTTTCTTTCAGAGCACCATTACCATATGAGATGAGTGGAGGTATGGCTGAGTCACTTAATAATGACTTCCTCAAATTCCCACTAAAATCCAATGATGAATTTCATGGTAGATGAGTAAGGCGGATTAAAACCTTCTCCTTCTCCGTACTACTCCAACCCAAATGTACAATGTAGTGGAGCTTGGGGATTTCACTAGAGTGGAGAACTGTCATTAAAAATCTCATCGACAACTTTATATATCCATTTCAGTGCTTTTTGTATCAAAGTGGAGGGGCGTGGAAATTTAGTTGCTTTTTTTTTTACTAAAGACTCTCCCATCACTTTCCTCTATATGTATGCTCTTTCTGCCTTTTCATCTTTAACGACTTTACTTCCTTTTAAGTTTGAACTTTTTCAATGAGTAGGAAGTTCTAGCTAAGACTTTGTTAAGACTGACCAGGTGGCCTTGTATGTACGTATACATGTATTTGAGGCACTCAAGGAAATTGAAGCTTTGTTAATTTTTTTGGTGGGGAAATGATGTGGTTCTCAAGTTTAATTATTTGAAGATGGAGCTTGAATTTGAGAAGAAAAAGTGGTGATTTAAAAGGATGCTTTATGATTGGTGTTTTGGGGGGTTTGAACACGCCACTTGTTAATGAATCCGGAAAGGAATTCCCGGGACAGGAGGGTCTCTCCCTGAGAAAAAGTTGAAATAAAGAAAAAGAATAGGGAAAGGTTGGAGATTAGCCCATAATTCCCTTCGGAGCACCACTATATCGTTTTGAGGAGAAGAAAGAGTGAATAGGAATAAAAGACGTACTTATACACAAGGAGCCCAGTGGGTTGGATGAATGAGTGAAAGCGAAACCAGAAAAGAGGACTTATGCGTGTGTGAAATCCTGGATTGCCTACAATTTCAAGGTAGACTTACTTATAACTCAAAAGACGAAGAGTGGAAACTGGGAGAAAATTCAGGATTCATGTACGTCTCTTGAACGAAGACCACATTGCCTTAGCATGACTGACTCTCTCTCTCTTTCTTTCTTTTTCTCTATGTACAATATATCTACAGCTATAGCTATATATAAATGTAGGAATGAGCCTCGAGTGGCTTAGATATTTTCCCTGTGTTGATGTGGCCCATGGCAGAGCGGGATCTTCTTAGTCCGTTATGCAACTATGAGGGAAAATTGTGGTGTAGCTTGGAATAAGAGACACGAGAGAAAAGGGCGCAAAAGTCCCACTCTTTGATTTATAACTAAGAGTTGAGCCGTAACAATTGTGAGTCCGCAGCCGTGGCAGAGACGAGACCCATCCAATTGTTTTTCAAGACCTTCTGGAGATTAGAAACTCTTTTGGCTGTGATTTATGTATCGGAAATAGAAAAGCAAGATGAGTTTGCTCTTCCTTTTCTCTCTCTCTCTCTTTCTCACTTACACAGACATAGTCTCCTTCAAGAATAACTATCGCTAAGATTTCCAATGGCCGAGGAGGAAAGCAACTCGGAATCGTCTATCTTATTCAATCCTTCCAAGCTACTAGAGCAGCACTTGTTTTTGCTTAGCTAGTAAATGTCTTTCTGCATGTATAGCCTTGTATATGTCTCTAAGAATGAGTTTCTAGGGTTCTAAAAGTTATAAAGCTACTTAGATGTCTTATCTTCTATTTCTTCCATAGTTTAAATACGATTGTTGCATTTCCTCATAGGGGTGACTCTCCCTATATTATTACACATTGGGACTGTATGCGCGCTTTGAGGTGCGTGATTTGTATGCTTCTGCTTCAATAGCCCCATGAACATTAGGAGTATATACTTTGTTTGTCTGGGATGTCACTAAAATTTCTTTTATTTGCACTTGTGTGTCTAGCTTTGTCAAGGTTTCCAGCTACTTTCATTCCTACCACAATAATTCCACTTGAACCCCTTGGCCATACGTTGAATGCACTTAGAGTAAAGAGACTGAGTGGTACCTGGGGAAAAAGCTGCCACAACTGCGGAAATAGTAAAATCATTGTAGAAAAAATCCTGGCGCCATAGCCACACACATATTTTCTCTTCAAACAAAAAAAATATTGCTATGTACAAATGTTGCCAGTCAAGCCTAGTCAGCATGGTTAAAAAAGGAACACGTAAGATTTCAAACTAAAGTCGATTAAAGGATTTTTTAGGATCAGGCTATGCCATTCCAGTTGTTCCAACCCCCCACTCCGACCTGGAGATAGTGGTTCAAGAGTTCGTAAATTTACTTTAATATAAATATTCCTAGAATGCCAATAAATAAAAACTCCTTTTACTATTCTTATTTCCAATAACTTTTCCACTTTCTAATAGATTTATTCACAAAATGTCCCTTTTGGTCAGACCATTAAAACAGGAGCTCCTCACTCTACGACAACCAACATCTATTCTCTACACTAAAAGTCTAACCAAAAGTTCTCTACGTATGACGTATGATTTGTAATGCGTTCGGTCCTGACGCTTACATTACCAAATCTTACCAAGCCATTACGATTAGGAGACATCTTACTAATCTACATATAATGAGATTACGATATCCAAGTTTACCGAATCATAAAAATAATGATAATAATAATAAGAACATACATATGTACATACAATGCATAGTCCATTACCGATCATGACACCAGTACCACACGAAAATTTGTATAGTTTTAAATTACAGTTCAGTAGGAAGCAATGACGGAATTTAAGTCTAGTGTAAATATCCAAATAACTGATACATTAAGGAGTGCGGATGATACTAGACTAGTGCGTTGTATTTGGCCCCAGAATATGTAAAATTCTGGAGTTCTGCAAAAAACAAGACGAAGAGTCAAATTTATAGAGATAAATCCTAGAGTTCATATAATTATTTGAGTAATATTTTTTAATTTCAATAATCTTTAATCAACAAATTTTACATTTTATCATTACTAGAAGACACCCAAAAGAAGCCGCAGGGGCATAATAAGCCAGGTGCAAAGAAGGCCGGGGGGAAAGAAGGCCCGCAGCCGGCCTTCTTTGCAACCGGCCTATTATGCCCCGGCGGCTTCTTTTTGGTGTATTCCAATACTTAAGTATAAGTTTGTCGTCCAACACGAAAACACAATTACAACACCATGCTAGTGTGATTTTTAACATCAGTTATCAGTTATTCCACATCCACCAAAAAATACAACATCAAATAACGAATGTTATCTCCTCGCATTGAAAATAATAATAATGTGGCTTCAAACCCATCCCGGACAATTGCCATGTTTAGTTTTTAGCAAGAAAGGTCAGTGTCCCTTTTGGAAACAAGAATATTTCTCTAATTTCCCTCACTTAATGCTGCCCGCGTGTAGTTGAAAGCTATTGTAATGTGCAGTGTTCGATGGGTTTAATAGACGCGAGAACGAGGTAAAGGGCTAAATGAACCAAAGGCGAAAATATATACGTTATTTGTGCTTAACTATTACAAGCAATTACGCCATCCGCAGATGCGGATGGAAACGTTCTCAGTACAGTTTCTTTTCAAACAAAAAAGTAATAAAAATAAAATTATTATTACTTTTTGTCATTCTTTGCAACTTTGAGGAAAAAATATCCAATAGAATCAGAACGTTACTTTTTGGGCTTTACAATATGTAATGTACATATACGACGACCGTCATCATCATCATCCAGACGAAGCTTTTAGTTAATAAGATTCTCGTGATTTCGATTTATTTGGCAACAAAACTCGATTATTTAAAACAGCAGCTTAATTACACTTAAAGTTACATGTTATGTAATATAGTGAAGAACAGAGCTCCTGGGAGTTGGGCTGACATTAGTCTGTAAAACAGAAGAGAACTACGAATTAGCCTTTTTGTCGTAAAATCTCTTGGTAAGCCAACAACAACGATATCAGACAATTCGATGTTGCACTTACGAATCGTAAAGAGAAGTGAATTTGGAAAAGAGGAGTTTTTTGTAAACATGAAAAACGGACTGTGCAATGCAGTACTAAATAATACTTGTGCATTGGGCGTTGTGGTACGTGATGACGGATTGATGGAAAAATATGCCTCAAAATGTAGGTTGGAACATAGGTGGTGCGTAGGTGCTCCAGCTATAGGCTTGTATACCGTGTAATATCATTATATTGTAAAAATAAACATCGGCCTGGGTAAAAATTAATGAAATACAACATATATTCACGAAGTTGAATAATAATAAAACCATTTTTATTACCACAAGTATTAAAGTATGTACGCAAAATTCATGAACCAAAGAAAAACATGTCACTATAAAAATACGTACAAGCAATCTTCCCCAGTAAAGCGTAATACAAAGTAAAAAATAGACGCAAGTTTAAATTAATATGATCAGTGTCATCTAAGCCTGAGAATATTACATGTAAAAACGTTGACTACACGAGTGAAATATTAGCTATATAACTCGGAATTTTTAAAGAAAGACCAGATTATTATAAGACCAAAAACTCGACTCGAAAGCATTTTATAGAAACCATTTCACTCCAAATATGTATTCCATTTTGGGTTTCTATTCCCCAAGCCATGCACAGTTACGATCTGACGAAAAAAATGAGATCTTCTCATATCCAAATACTTAAAACCAAGATACTAACTGGTCTTGGTAGAGCAGTTGGATGCTCGAGACAAGTTCTCATCGTACTAAAACTCGGCTACGCGTGGTTATAAAATCAAGTTATGTACAACTGTCTATAAAAATTACTTGTAAAAGAAAGGAGACCGGATACATATTACGTTTAATTTAAATGTTTAAATCGCAGCTGCAGTAAAGGGTTCCAAGAAAACCACTCACTCAGTTATATCTTGTTGATATAGCTTCGTACACACGTGTAGAATGTAAAAAAAGTATATACTCCCAAATCGAGTTACATACTACGCAAGTGTATGTACATATGTACGTGTATAATGGCATACTTACTTATGCATTGCACTCGGAGGTAAAGTTTTTGTGTGCAAATAACAGAGTTTAGTACGTATGTATGAGCATGATGCAGCTGCATTTTGGAACAAAAGGGTAAGGAGAAAGTCGCGAGTGTCCCATGTGTTTCCCCGAAGGTAAAAGTTAGGGAAAAGTTGAGATGAGGTGTAAGTATTACATGAACGCTGTATACACACCTACACTTATACACATGCACACAGATTTTTATGCCACTTTATCCCGACAGGGATTTGATTTTGATTGGCACGTCCACATTCCAAATGAATAGTGAATTCAACGACTGAGATTTTCTCCCTTCTTCCTGCTGTTACTCCTCCTTTCGTCTCCTTCCCATTCACTCGTCTCATTCACCTCTCACTCCTCTCCTTTTTACCCGACCCCTTGGTTGCAAGTACTTATCTCGACAAATCCTTTCCTTCCTTATGTCCTATTCATTCCTGTCTCTAGTACTTTCTCCTCTTAGATTTTTCCTTTCTCATTCAACTTCCCTTTAATATATACACTCCTTCCCTATTTACCTATCGGGAGAGTGGAATTCAAAAAAACAAAGAAGGTTTCACTTTGAATGGAACTTAAAATCACTGCGACGATTTTACAGAAAGAAAAGAAAGGAAGGGAAGGATAGAGAAAGAGAGAGAGAGAGAAAACGAGGGTGAATCGGAGTGCGTCACTCAAGTACAGATATTCTCATAAAGTTTATTCCTGGCTAGCTGCTAGCAAGCATAAAACTCCTTAAGTCATCATTGTGAGGGGTGCTTTGATCTGTTTCTTGAGCTTGTCTTAAAGATGTCTGCTAGTGGCTTTATTGGTGTTCAGCCTTTATTTATCTTGCTTTCACGTAAACATCTTCCCCTTATCTCTCACCATAATTTTCCTTATTACTTTCTCTCCCAACGTTTGTTTCTGCCTACATCTGCTATTTGTATGTATGATTTTCTCTATTTTTTAGAGTCAGTCTATCGATTTCAGGTGAGGGTTTTTTCTTATGGTAATCTTACTTTTTTCTCCCCCTTCCTTTACTTTCCCCCTCATTCCTTTTCCATAAGAATATATTACGTACATAAAACCAAGCTTTTATTCCTATGGTCATATATATATATATATTCTAGGTGATTTTGTGACGGAAAATATTCCTTCCTTTCACTTTTCCTTTCCCTAAAACATATCGATATGGAAAAAGTTTCCTTTGATATATGAAAACACCTTCGTCTCAAACGTTGGTATTTTTGTTGGAAAAAATATAGAAGGTATATCTGTTTATTTGTATGACCATCTTTCCAACCGTTGCCTTTATGACTGTATTCGGCAAGGCATTCAGTCACTCTAGCAACATTGAGAACACACTAATGGACAAAATGTGGAAATTTCTCACATTACATAGCTCATCTTCGGCTGATTTATACGTTCTCATATACACAAGAAGACGAAAGCCGAAAAGAGAAAGAGAAAATCGCTAACTCTGTCTCCCACCCCACATTCTATACTCACACATATACACACATGCATCTATAGCTATGCATGTTTTCTATGCGTATCACTCAAATATAGCACATTGACTAGTAGTAACCATCACATACCTGCCGACTCCATATGAATGGCTTTCTCTATGAAAATAAATGTGTATAGGAAACGTTAAAGGAGCATTTACACTCCTTCCCACTTTTTCCTTTTATGCTTCTTGGCTTGGAAATATCTATTTATCTTGAATTCAAACTCATGTATAAACTTACAATATGAACTTGTTTATCATACATACAAAGGATTTTACATATGCGGCCCCTACAAAACTGTCTCAATGAAATGGCATTGAAACCCAAACCAAATGACAGTAAATTGTGCTATCTATAGGTAATCTGGTAACTTAAAGTTGTGTTCTGCTTTCCAAGCTCCATGTATACATATCTACGTAAATAGAAGGGAGTGTGTTTGATGATGGTGTTGAAGTCCAATTTTCCTCAAGTTTTCTATAATTTCCCTGAATCATCCTTTAGGTCTCAGAGAGATCCCAAGTTGGTGACACTTGGACGAGAATATTTAGTTTCATAAATCAGTGGGAAAGTAAAATGTGTGAAGTGGCAGGGCAAGTAGGGAAGCAATGCGAAGGAGTTATGACATAAGACTTTCCTCCCAAACAGATACCATTGCGAATCAGAGCAAATGAGCCGAATCCGAGCTAAACATATTAAGTGCATCCATCGCCATACTATATACATACATACACATCTCTTTCCTTCAACTCCCCAAGAAACTTTGAGTTTCCACGGACAAAAAACTACTCCCTTAGAAAATGGTTACTGAATGAGTGAAACTTGCCCCCAAGTGTGTACATAGATGGACCATTGGAAAAAAGTCAAATAAATTGGACGATTTGACTTTTATCTATAAAATATATGATGGGACAATGTGGCAAGAAGAGGCTCATAAATTGTCTCTTTTCAAGACGACAAGCGGTTTCTTCCTCCCGACAATCGCCCCGATCGAAGGAGAGAGGGAAAAGCGACTGAGAGAGGAAAAGAGAGAGAGGGGGAAAAATCTTTCGAGGAATATGTTCAGTCAGGAGAAAGCACGGAAAAGCCAAATGATGTAAAAAGGCTGGGTAAAGCTAAAAGAAAAACCAAAGAAAGCATGAAGCTAGTGAGGGACAAGAGAGAGAGAGAGAGAGAGAGGTAAAAGTCTGTCCAGAAGTGAAAGCTATGGAAAGGAATGTATGAACTAGTGGAAAGAGCTATATGGACGTGAAAAAAAAACAGGAGAGATAGTAAGAGAGAGGAAAAACCAGCGAGAGGGGCAGAGAGGGAAGTTATAAGAGAGTAAAAAGAGACAAGCCCACTTCAAACATAAACCTAATAAAAATCCGCTCCAGACACGTGGAAAAAATTGTTTGAGAGAAAATACGGATTTTCTTCATTGTGAGACACAGACACTCGTATAGAGAGTGCCCGCTCAGAAGTCACTTGGAACAAGTTCCCAAATCGCGCTAAGGAAGAGAACACTTTCTCCACTATGGTTCATTCCAAGTTACTCAACCTTACTACTCCTCATTCTTTCCATCACTACCATCTCTCTCTCTCTCGTATTCTTTACCTCACTATATGTAGTAGTCAAGTTCCAGAAGAATGTAATGGCCATGTCGAACCTTTCAATTGGACTTGCTAAAAGTGTGCGTGTATGTGTTTGTGTGTGTGTGTGTGATTTTGTATGTGTGTGTAGAGGTATGCGTGGGGAACGTTTGTCTGTGTGTATCATGTAGGTCCCTCCTTCTTCGTAAGTGCTTATGAAATAGTTGGATGTAGGAAAAGTTTTCTTATGAGTGAAAGAGCTGAGGGAGAGAGAGAGAGAAAGAGCGCGGCATGTAATTTTTGGGAAAAATCCAGTCATTTATGTGGGTTGTTAACGCAGATTGAGTCACATTACGCATAACTCTTTCTTGGGATAAAACTGGAAAGGGTCTTTCTCTTCTTCCTTATACTCATATAGTCCGATCAATTATTCAGCATTACGCGGGGAAATAACTTTACTCATATCGCTCTCTATCTAAAACTTTATAGTCAACATTTCTCAACTGGCGTTTCCTTCCGCTTTTCTTCACTCTTTCATGTCATTTTATGTCTCCCCCTCCTCCAGCGTCTTCTTTCTCTTCTCTTTTAATATCATCATGCATAGACTTGAGTTGTGGTTGCGTGTATGTGCAATATCGTTAGAAAAAGACTCATCATTGTTTTTCTAGCTTCTTTATACTCGAGCACATTCCCCGCTTTAGTAGCTTTATACGTATCTCAACTGCAAATTGTTTTGTGACTTTTTTCTCCATTGGTTTTTACACCCTGTCCGGTCAGAGGAGTAATGTTATTAAAGCTTAGGATAGGCTATGATCCCATGCATCCGCATGTTCAAGTTTCATCATAGCATGTATACGTGTTTGTATGTTGGCTGGAGTGTTGAGGTAGCGAAGTCAGTGGTTTTCGTTTGGTTGGGAGAAATTGAAAGAAAAATTCAGTTTCGTGCTTGAATCAATACGCTCATATATCAGTAAGTACCTTAGAGCTGGGCAATGTAATTTGGCTTATTTGATTGCAAGGAAGGTACATTAGTAAGTATACTGGAGGAGTGGGGCATAAAATAGAGAAAAAAACTAATGGTTAGGTACGGGAAGTGAAAGTAATAGAACTCCTTTCCCATATTTTTCAACCACAATAAATCTTTTTAGTTCGCTTGTACGTACGTTACTGGTTATGCAGGTATGCATATACAGCAAGGTATGGAGGGAAAGTATAAAGTGATGTGGAACGTGGGAGAGGCTGAAACAAGCATTAGAGTGTAGTAAGAGGGATATATATGTAGGGAAGAAGGTGAGAGAGAGAAAAAAAGTTTTCTCCAAGTCCTTTTTCTCTCCTCGTGTCTTACAAGGTGTTAATTTGAGAGTCTTTGGATTTTTCTCCCCACTTACGGATATGCGATGTGCATGCATAGGAAGCAGCACATGGGACCCATATGTAAGCACACGTGAGTATTATTGCTGGTCTTACATGTATCCACATTTATGTTTGTCGGCACATGGAAAGGCCATACACTTGAAACTTTTTCATATGTACGTAAACTTTTATGCCACACGAGGGTGGCATGGATTTCTTATGTGAACATACGAGTCTATGTCTTCCATATAATTGCAAATAATACAAGCTTTAATAGCGTATAGTCCCACTACTCAGCGTATGGATGTTTCCATGCTATTGTCTCAAGATGACAATTTTATGCATTTGGCACCGTTCCTCCGAGCATTGTGCTATTGTTGTTGTTTGGGTTGTGGGTGAAAGTTGTCATAATGTTGCTGGAAGCCTGTTAGAGCGGCATATGTTGAAGTCTTTGCGTGGAACTAACTCTTGTGAGAAAGTCTGGGTGAAGGAGTCGACAGGGAGAGGAGAAAGTCGTGAATTTTTTCCCCTCAAGTGTAGTAATATATGTATATTAAGTGTGAAGTCTTGGGCGAAGCTTTCTCTTTCCTTGTCTCAATTTCTCTTATTTTGCTATGTATATATGTGTGTGGCATATTTGCCACACTTACTTTCTCTCTCGACTGTCTTCCTCTTCGCACATCTTGTGTTTCCGGTGTGGTTTTGTTTTCGCAGTGAGAAAATGTCATTTTTATCCTTGACAACATCATGGCTAAAAAGTGTCATTCCCTGCAAGCCATTAATAACAATGACAGAGAACCGGAGAAAACTAATTTGTGATTTCGGAGACTGCTATGAATGGTTTACAATATAAGGGGTTTGGGTGAAAGTTAGCCTCATATCTTCCTTCACTTTCCCTTTCTCTCTTCCTGTCGCCTTGTACTATTTTTGATGTGGCAAAATATTATTAAATGGTATAATTCATTCGTGTCATAAATCTTTGGAAGCGAGAAGGGAAAAGCGCAAAATGTGCTATATATTATATAGAATAGGGAAGAAAGCTACAGTGGCGGGGTGGAAAAGCCAAAGCAAGGAGAAGGACAAGGCATTTAACCAAAACTGTGTGTAGAGTAAAGGAGAGCGTCGCTAAAGAGAATTTTCCAGGCTCCTTGTCAAGTTTCAAGCGATAACATAATTTACTCGTGTATTTCCAAAGCACGTTCGTACATATATGTAACTATATATTGTTACTTATGCAATGGAGGAAAGGTAACTGCTTCCACACATGTGGATCCATTGAGCTTATAATGCTCTTTTAAACATGCACCTACACGCATCTGATACCATAGAATTTTATGGGCCACTCATTTAGTTCTCTTTATATACTTACATAGGCGGAGATATGGGCTAAGAGCCGCTTAGGTTTTAGGAAGCGAGAGAGGAAAGGATAAGGAAGAAAATAGTAGAGAAAGGAGAGCGGAGGAAAGAAGGAAGAAAAAGTCTGGGGAAAATGGAAGATGTATGGAGGTAAAGCTGACCCAGGGCTCCTATCGCACTCACATCTACCTTTAAGCGAATCTTTCACTCAATTTTCTCTCTCTATTCTAAATCCGCCACCGTCCATTATTGCCTTGGGTGATGTCATCACCCCCTGCGGACTTATCCGTTTCATATTCAATTCATTCATTATGGCTCTCTCGAAAAAACCTCCATAACCTTGTGCTGGTCAGAGATAACTTTCACCCTTTTCCCTCCCAATAAATCCTATCTCCACGCATTTTCCTCTCTCCTTCCCTTCTTTCTCTCCTCTATTTTACCTTCCTTCTTCTGTCCCTTTTTTTCTTTCCTTCTTCACCTTTTGCAATTTTCCTTTCCTCTTTTCTTCGTCCTCCTACTTCAACCTCTATCCCCCTATTTTTTTAGTTGAAACTTTCTCTTTAGCACTTTTTTACCACAGCTTCTACCCTATTTTCCAAGGGCTCCATACCAATTGTACTTTTAACAATGCTTTTACCATTCCCTATATATTTCCCCATAACTTTTGCTCTCTCTCTCTCTCTCTCTCTGTATAACTTTCTTGAAATTTTTTGCTTCTATAAAGAAAATCTATCTATAGAATGGTTGACTTATTGTGATGGCTTGGTGGCTTGCTTACTTGATTTCTCGCTCCCTCTCATTGTGATGAGTGAAAGTTGCAAGTCTCGCTGTCAATGTTCTTTGTTTTACTTTCTACTTGTGTGACATGTATTTAAGCTGTATGTGTATAGTGGGCCATGAATCATGCTATAATTTGGGGAAAAAAGGCTGACAGTACAAGTGGACGGTTTCTGAAGGATAAGCCCTAGTGTTGTAGGGAAAGTGAACAAGACAGGGAAAAAGAATCCTTCGTGTTAAACCTCAGCTTTTCCTGTTTCTCAAGAGCTGGGGAAAGTCTCATCGTTTTTCTTTCTTCCTTTTCTTGTGATGCAATTCGGAAAAACTTGTCGGAGGTCCCCCGATAAAAATGAATTATTTGCCATCCATGAGAAAAAAACTTGGGGAGATGTAGATACATATGTATATGGAGCAAAAGTTGGTCGTTCCTCAAAGGGAGATGAAGGAAGAGAAAAAAGGAGAGGAAAAATCTTTCTTTTTTAAAAAAAATAGGAACCACACTTGTAAGCACATAGAAGGTAAAAAGTGGAAATCGATATGGAAGAGCTCTTGTTGAACTACTGTACATACCATAAACGTTCTATTAATATGTAATACATATGTAGCCACGTTATAACACTTGTACGCTCTCATATCACCTAGCCAGCTGATGTTGTTCCGTGGTGGGAGAAAGAAGGTAAGGAAAAAGGGATTCCAGGCTAAAATATGGCACAGTTTGGTTACTCGTCTTATACATAGTAAAGGAATGAGGGAGGGTAAAAAAATTTCATTTGGAAATTCATAATAATGTTTTTTTTCCACACATAAATACTTTTACATGTGTTGTATTTTATTTCTCTACCTTATACATTATATCATTCATGAATTCCTATACATGTGGTATATACATAGTAACACACACACACCTTCTCACACAACTCAGAACCTCTCCTATTTTTTCTACCCTAGCTTTTTTCCACAGTCAGATAAAAATGATTGAAAATGGAGAGACACGCTAAATATGGATAAATCACATGAAAAGTTTTTTGAGAGTCTCTAGCGTAAAGTTTATACTTGCACGCTAACCCCTCTTTTTTCTTTCTTTCTCTCTCTCTCTCGTTTTTTCCCTCACTACGCTACTCCAGGCTGGATTCATTACATAAAACAAGCGCCAGGAGTATATGGGACATCTGTTTACATAATATCCTAACTATATGTGTGGGTAACATTCATTTAAATGGTTTTAGGCAATCCCTAGAATTTCCAATGAAATTTATGCCATTATGTATATGACGTGTATGCTAAGGGGGTTAGTATGTACGGGGCGGAAATTCAAAGGTAAACGATAGGAGTGAGAATGCCACAGAGATTTTCTCAGGATTAGTGGAGATACACGAAGTGAAAGTTGTTGTTTCCAGTTTTACTCTTTGTAATAACTCTTTTCTCCCCTTTCCTTTGGAACAACAACTACCACGCTGTAGAATGCCTTTAAACGTATACATAAGGACCGGAATGGTCGGAGTTGTTATTAATATATAGAGGGAGGATTTTTTGCTTATGAGACAAGATTTTACCAAGATATGACAATTTCAAAAAATGTCTTTGTCTTTGGTTATGTTTCCCTTTAACTTGCACTCTCTCTTGAGCTCTTCCACCAAAACCATTTTTCCAACGTATATCTTTCTCTCTCTCTCTCTCTCTCTCGCCCTCTTCCTCCTGTCTGACTTGCTTTTTGTCTCCCCCGTTAAATTCTATTTTGATGAATTTACACTTTCACGGATTTTACACTTGACTTTCTCCCACTAGACTTTGTGTTCTCAGGAGAGGGAAAGAAAGTCTTGTTATAAGTTGGAGCTTGGCTTATTATAAGTTATGAGGTTGACTTTATGATCGCTTCACGTCCTCGTTGGATGAGGAGTCGGGACAAGTTGTGAAGTGTCTCCAACCTCTGTCCTTTCCCTCTCATTATCAACCAGCAATGAATGATTAATGACAGTTGCTTCTTCTTCATCACTTGCAATCAGCCTTAACATCCATCTCACACTCATTTTCCTTAATGCATTTCCACTTCCTCGCTCTCGTCCTATCTTCTTCTCCTTTCTCGGTATTGTAGGCTTTGAAGTCATCCTTATACTAGGAATTAGAATGCCAAGTTCCGAGAAGCATAAAGCTATTTCTTCTAATACAATTCCTTATGTACACGATACAAGTCCTTGAAATTGCGTGTCAAATAAATGTGACTTTCTTTTTCCCCCCAATATTGGACTTTGTTGCCCTTTAAATGTGGAACTTTATATGTATGTCTTTGCAGCACAATTTTTGCCAATGTACATACCTAGCTACATAGACATTTACTTTGATGGGAAGCGGGTAAGAGGTAAAAGCGAGGGCTTTTGATATTCTCAATAAATATTGTAGCAGAGAAAATGACTGTCAATTCTCAAATATTTTGAAACTTAATATTTGAATGAGATCTTACAAAGGGAATTTTCTCACCCATAAAAATATAATGTCAATTTTAGAATTTTGCTTTCTCCCCAAATAGCAATTTACCAGTATTGTAATACTGAAAATGTTTCCTACTAAATTTTGTCTAAAATTTTACGCCCAATGAAATCATTCCAATTTTTTACATCGAAACTTAATTAGATTAGGAGAAAACTATTTCCCTTCAGATTTCCATTACACTTTTCCAGTTCTGCCTCTTAACGGGAATTATGTTTGGAAGGGGCAAATCTAGGGCGTTAGTTGTTTCTATAGCTAGGACCATTATACACTGAAGCTCATGCCATTCTTGGAGCTTTTTCTCTTTAGGAAAACTTTCTCTCCCCTTTATTTATGCACATCGTAAGACAGCTACCGGCGAGTCAAACTCTGGCATTGTATTCCCCACCGGCTTGACTGACTCTCCGTGGACAGGATTGGAAAAGAATTTTTGTCAGGAGTGGTGGTTTGTTGTTGCGGATAGCAATGCATTTTCTAAGGACAATACCACTACTATCTTACTGTATATATATATATATATATATATATATATATAAATAAAGAAAGACGTGGAAATCAGGGAGGATAGTAAGGAGTTTACAAGGCGAGAAAAGACGGGGGAATGTGACTGTCAGGCTGTAAAGTCATTCCATTAGTCTCGTTTGCTCTCTACCATGAGGATAGGAAACAAGCCTAATGCCCAACATCAACTTTCTCGTGATGGTTTTCCTGCCTGGTAAAAGTGCTCGTCTCCCTCCTCCTTCCCACACCATAATTATTCCTCCTTAACCCATACATGCCAACATTTATCTCGCCGGGCTACCCTCCAAGACATCTATTTGCATAAAAAGATCGCTCACTACCAACCATTGTCTTTATGCATCAGCTTTCTCCTTCTCTCTCTCTCTCTCCCTCGCTTTCTCTTTCTACTCCTAAATTCTTCAAACGTTGAAACTATGCACATACATTCCATGTCTGAGCAATGATCTTGGCCAAAATGCTATTGAAATGCTAACCAGGCTGTAAAAGGGGAATGTTCAAGTAAAGGAATAAGCATATCAAAGCACATCAACTTCTAGTTTACAATACATGTTTCCATTAGAGTTAACCAATTGTTTTATTGCAACCTGTATGGGCAGCTTCAAACAATCACTTATGTTCCACCACTTCTTATCTTATGGAAATCCATAGCCTACATTATTCACATCCTCAACTACAGAATTCATTAGCCAACTAATCTCCAATCTTACAACTCCTACTCTCCCACCCATCCAGCCAAGACTTGAGACTTAACCAATAAAAGCTTTAGTTTTTTTTTAACTTTCCTCTTCCCAGAAAATGTTTTACAAGGAATAAGCGTCTCTCTCTCCCCTTCAAACATAAAACTATAAATAAAAAGTGGATTTTTTCTATGCAGCAGTGCTTTAAAAACAACTGCAATAATTTTCACCTCTTGTGAGCTTATGTAGCTTCCCGACCTGAGCAAAGAACCTTGACAGGCTTTTAGACTTTTTGTGGTAAAAAGTAAGCTCAGGTGAAAGTACACCTGTTAAAGGTGGGAAGGAGAAAAGGTGTTGGGAAATAAAGGGAAGAAATAGAGAGAAAAGAGAGATTTGAGGATTTAAAAGTCAGAAAGGAGTGTATAGCGTTTTGGAGAACAAAGTGAAAGTGGAAAAACTCGATAAAAGAAGGAACTTATGTAAATAGAGGGGCTGGGTGGTTTTGGGAGCCTTTTACCCATGAAATACAGGTGAAAGGAAAATAATTAAGAAAATGAGTAATGGCATGAGGAAATAAAGATTTCATTTGAGGCTGTGTGTGTGTCTGTGTGGTAAGAAGGTAAATGTTAAGGGAGAGCTTAGAGGGAAATGTGTTAAACATTTATTATATTATTGTTAAATCATTTGTAGAGCATGGAAAAGTACAAAACTGTACATTTTCTTCACTCTGCACGGAATTCTATGTATTTGACTTTCACACTTTTAGAGAGAAGACTCGAAAGAGAGAAAGAGCGAGAGCTCCAGTTTTTTGCAGTTGCGCACCTGAACACTTTTTCCTGGAATTCCTTTATTTGTCCGATGCTGAGAGTTCCTATGTATAAAGCTTTTCTTCACATACTTATAAGCTATGCTAGGAAAAAAAACAATGGCGTGAAAGTTTTGTAAGCTCTTTGGTGATAACATCAAATTATTGTAGTAACGTACTAAAAATGCAAAAAGAAATTTTAATGCATGCATTATGCATAGAAGGCTTCTTTCAAAGGGCCAGGAAAGGAAGTTATGGGAAAAAATTATACTCACGATTTTTTTTGTGGTGAACAACCTCAATAACTGAACTAATACCTGGAATTAATATCCGCACACTGACCACCCACTCTCATTGTACTAGGTATCACTCCACCTTATAAACAAGTGGTTGAGGATGAAAGCTTCGAAGGTGCATAGCTTCAATGAAAATTCTCAAGCCTTACAAAAGCAAAATAGCTGAGCTAATAAAAAAGTTTAATCTAGTGTCATTCTCCCAAATGAATCTAAAAATATTCTTTGAACTCAAGCTAATCAAATTCGATGGAAGTGCAAAAATCGTGCCTACTTGAATAAACAAAATTTGATCGATTCATAAATAATAAATTTTTTCTAAGTGAAAATCATAAGATGAAAACGGTGTTTTTCTCCAAATGTTTTTCCCTTCTCGCTTTTTTCCCTCAAACTTAAAATGTATCATGGAAGGGGAAAAGAGCTACTGTAACCACTTAAAATGCTAGTGAGAAGAGAGGGATAAGTTTAGGACTATTCTCAGCTCGTCTTTAGCTTCCTTTTTGAATGAGTGAAGGGAAAGAGAGCAGGACTTAGAAGCAGGCGGAACTTAAGCGCAACTAAGCTTTTAAAGAAAGTAGCATAAAAAAGTTGATCTTCTCAGATGTTTAGTTGATGCTCAAGTTGTGTCGCATCGAGTTCAACGATTACAAGTTCACCAGGCGTTCTGGCTCCATCACGATTAGTTTCTTTTCCTTCTTACTTAGTTCTTTCTCTGTAGTTCTACGTCCATCCTCTCACACCCCAAGTGGTAGTTTCCCATTGGGTTTACTTTCTCTCATCACTTTCTCCTCTAATTTCTACAATCGACAAGAGTAACAACTGCTGCAACACCTTCATTCATTTCCATTGGCCACAGCCCAGTAGTATCGAACTGACTTTCTTTTTACATGACTTCTTATAAATCAGCAACATCAAACTTTCTTCCTCAACAAATAAAACATATGGTACTCCGTAACAATGGATAGTGTATACGAGATATTTAGTTTATTTTTCACTCTTTCGTAGTTTTTGACTTGTCAAGAAATTGTGTCAAAATTAGGCCATTTACTATTTCTATGTTCCGTGTGTGTGCTCATATAATATAAGCGATCAACTATATAGCTATATACTGTCACTATATAGTAATAAAAATGGGAGAGGAATTCTTGTTTATTTTCTAGTCTCCATTTTTGATAAATTTCTCACACTATGAGAGGGCTCATGGAATTATGTCTGCTTCTTCTTATCTTTCTCGCTTTTTTCATATTTTTCTTTTCAATTTTTTTTGTATTGCTCATTTTTCAATTTTTTTGAACCCTTCCAAAGTCATTTTTCAAGGTAGAATTTTTTTAATGGAAAAATTGGGGTTGAAGACAGGAGAGGAAATGATACTGTTGTTTCAGTGACGGAAGTTCCCTTGATTTTCTCTCTCCCTCTCACTTGCTTTCTCTGTCAGACTGAGGAAAAGACATAAAGCGAAGATGGTATTTGTGAGTCCGCCTCCGTAATATGTTGAGGTGCTGATTATATGGTGGAGTTGATAGGAGGCTATTTATGTAGGGTAGGAGGAAGGAGTGCTGTAGTGTTGCTAGTAGTGGCAGTAGTATGTAGTAGTAGTAGTGGTCGTAAATTTACAAGATGAAGAGGAAAGGAGTGAGAATGAACTTATCTCGTTTACTTATACTTTCACCGAGGGCCATTTTTCAGTGTCAGTCCTTGATTTGTCTACCTTACTCCTTCTCCTTGTTGTACTCTCCATTCAATTGACTTTCCCTTCTCCATTGAGAATTCTTGGAGTTGAAATGATTCAAATTTACACGTGAGTATGTACACGCATATAAAGGGATGGATCTATAGATATATGGATTGGGATCGGAGGAGCGTATCTCATTTCCAACAGCATTTTCCATGGACAAAGTTGTTGGAGAAGCCCACACATGTGAAAAGTGATGCATGAGTTGTAACTCCATGGGACCGTTCGTTCAAGAGTAGAATGAGTAAAGGAGGAAAAAAATAGCCCAACTGTAATATTTCAAATTCCGCATTGTATTGAACTTCTTTTTCCCTGTCTCTCAATCCTGTCTCTTTCTAGTTAACTGGTGAAAGAATAGTGTGGAAGGGCAAGGGAGTGAGAGGGAGAAAGTGAACGGGTAAGGATGGAATCATTTGTTCGGTTTGGCGGAGAGGGAAGGAGTGAGAGAACCTTTAGATATTCATACATGTATTTGGATAACTGGCACATTGTGTCTGAGAGGTAGAAACGTAATGCTCATCCAGCACGTGGCTTTGTTGGTAACAAGTTGGTGTCCTGTGGGGATGCTTGAAAACCGTGTGAAGGATATAAAAGACCCTGTAGACGTGCAAGGAAAGAGGAGCAAGGGTTTTAAAATGTTTAAACACATTCCTCTCCCACATACATATATCATCATGTTTCCTCACATATTTTTATTTATATTTCCTTCTCCATTGCATTGCCTCGATCGACAGCTCTCGAAAAAATTTTATTTTGTCTCTTCTATGTACACTCTGTCCCTGCATTTGGAGGTGCCTCTTCTCTTAAACATTTTTTTCCGTGTCAAGTGCTTCTAGTATGAATTTTAACAGTGCATGCTTTCTAGCTTCTATGATGAGTACAAGAATAAATTGCAATAAAATGTGAGAACAGTTATTGTGGGCATTTACTTGTGAAAAATGTGACAAGTAGTCCAGATGCTCGCAACGACTCAGACGATTCACCAAAATACAAAGCTGGCTATAATCCTTATGCAAACGAAACCAAGTAACGAAGGGATGTGAGTGCCTCAAGACGAAATCTTCAGGCTATGCTCGAATGTGGTTTTAATTTTAATGCTTGTATGTGTGACGCATCTCCCTTATGTTTACACTCTTGTAATAAAGGTTCCCTTGAATATTCTATTAAGACAACCTGTGCTTAAAATGAACTTGACCCAACGTTAAACTTAACCCAAACTTGAACTTATAAAATATCCTTGACTCTTGAAAAGGTGAATACTCATGGAAAAATGTAAGTCGAGAATTTATATGTAAGCCCAAGAAATAAAAAGGGTGTTGAGAAACTCTCCACAGCTGGAGCTGAGCACTGGCTTCCAACAGAAGGATAAAGACTCGTGCCTATTTTACAAATGGTCATTGCATCCGACCTTTAAGCTTAAACGCTAACATTTCCTCCAGCTTTCTCTACTCTTAAGCACTAGAAGAAAGCAACGTCCCAGGTGTTCACACTAGGAGACAAATAGGGAGACACGTGTTAGGAAATACACCTTTCAAATTTACTTACACATGCAGCGAGAAATGGAGGAAGCATTAGGAATGGAATGAGAGAGAGAAGGAGAGGCCGTAGGCGAGGAAAAATTGTTTCATGATAGTGCTGCATAGGGTATTGCAAGGGTAGACAAAAGGAGTACCAGTTTCCCGTACTCAACCTCCGGTGAATTTTTTATTGGTTCCTTGACCCTCACCCAAGCCATACCTGCCAGGGTAATTCAGGTACCTGTGTCTGAATTGCTTGCAGAACTCCTGTAATCCACAAGTGACATGTACCCGTACAAAAATTGCCGAGAAAGTGCCTGTATCCGCACATTAGCCAGATACTCAAATTAAATTGGTAAAAATTGTGGGAAGTAGTTTTTGTAAAATAATTTTATAACAACTTCAAATATTTATAATACAGTGAATAATAATTTTATTGTACAGTGGATGCAACAAAGATGTACTTTCGAAACAAATACAAGGATTCAATGATGAGACTCTTTTTAGCGTGAAATCCATAATACTTTCATATTGCACCAAATGAGACAGGGATCGAAGTTAGGCAACATATCATATGGATGAGGTGGGGAAGTTTTGTAGTAGCCCTCTGAAGCTACGAAGATATGGCCAATGCCGATTTCTCATTATACATTAGAATTCGGAGGTACCCACATAATTCGGGTACCTGAGATGTTGAATATAACATGCTACACTCGTTCCCAAATGGGTATCACCCAAAGCAAAAAAGGATCTCCAATGGAATTTGTATCCGGTATTTGCATACTAAATTCCTATCCGTACCCGACCATCCGGCTACAAAATTACCCATGCGGTGCACTGCACCTGCACCCGAGCAGGTTCAGAAATGAAATACAAAGACTACTGCACGGAATTTATATTATAGAGTCTGTATAGAGCATTAACATCCGGTTGGAGGATTATAAACTGAAAATATTTTTCCTGCTAGCGAGTAATATTGAATTAAGTTAGAGTTACTCACGCTCCATTCCCTCATTTCCAGGCATTTTATACATATACAATGGTCTTTGGTCATGTCATGATGTTAACTCTAGTCATTTCTTCTCGGCTGACCATCGAAATTCCCTTCATTCGGTCTTCGGCTCCATGAATTAAAACAGTAATATGAAGTGTAGTAACAAAAGTCGGGTGAGGACAACGAGGTGAATTGTATGGGTTGTAACCGACGTGCCCCTCTCCTTTCTATTACACATGTTCAAATAATACATGTATGCCTCTCAATGCTCCAATTCAAAGGATAATAGGTTTATAAAACCTACAACAATCTACACTTGTACGTAATGATATACGGGAAAAGAATTCATATTTACATTCCACTCTTTAATCCTTCAGATATCTACCTCCATATATATACATATTGTATAGATGGATCTACGCGTACTTTGAACCGTCCCTACATGGTCTTGTCATACACTAACTGCTTATGCTCTCTGTCTTGTATTCCTAAGTGGTGGAACATGAATTTGGAGTATTTGGACCCCATGTTCCAAATAATAAATCAGATGGGTCGGATAGCTCGACGAAAAAAGACATTTATATTGAAAGTGTGTTTTTCCGCAACAAAATCATAAAAGATTAATGTCCTTGTCGCTTCGATGCGCGGATGTGTGTCTCACTGGTTCTGCAAAAAGAAATCGATGTTGTTTTTTCTTCCTTTCTCTTTTTCTCTCTCTCTTTCTCTCTCTCTCTCTCCCTCACTCACTCTTTCTCCTTCACATACATAACATATACATCAGTCCCACCAATGCTGGTTAAATTGCTTACTTTCTCTCTATACCACAGGGTACATATGAAGATGCGTGTAGCTAATATAACATAAAGAGACTTTACGTCCAAATATGTATTTGAATGCATGAAAGCCCGGATGGAGAATAACTAAGTATATGTGTATATCTATATGACACACGTTATTTTCTTTCTTTGCTTGTTCTACGACACCTTGAATGTGTCCTCGAAAGGAAAACACCATAGTTTCTACAACTATCTATTATAGTGGTCGTGGGAGAGACAGATAGAGACTAACTGCAACTCTTTGCTTAACTTTCTTCTCTACAATCCTCTTTCTCTCTCCCTCTCTTTTCCCTTTCTGTTTTTCTCCCTTGCTATTTTTCTCCTTTTTTCCTCTCTCACTCCCCCTTCTTTCTTTAATACTGAGGAAAAATCAGAACAGGCCAGGAATAACCCAAGTCTTTCTTCCCTCGTATACAAAAAGCCAATGGTATGAAGGAGATTTGGACATTTGGAAGGAAATTGGATCACATCCCTTGTCCTTTTTGTCTCTCTGCTTTCTCTCCTTGTTTGCTCTTCTATCATTCGTGTCTAAAACGGATGTCAATTCTTGTTAACCTCATGCAAGGCCAAGAATAAACCTGCATATCTAGACGTTGTATAGGTAGTGGGAGAAAATATCTGCCGTATTTCGCCTACCTAAGTCTAAAGATTAAGGAATTTCCTAACTTGAGTAGAATGTATAAGCGAAAATTATATGAGTAAATTGAGACGGAAGAGTGGGAAAGGGAGAGAGAGAGTGAGAGACAGAGAAAAGGGAAGTGTATAGGGTCTTGTGGAGAAAGGGAAAGTTTACAACTTTGCCAAAGTTATCCCTCCCATCTTTAATAACCCTTTCACTTTCCACCTTATGTACATTCAATTAAGTGGTAACCAAAGAGTCATACAAACCGAGAAAGACATAATTCAACCTGTTTGCTTTCTCTCTTAGCTAACCCTTTCTCTATCTCTCTTATGTGTACCTTATTTAAGAGAAAGTCATCTCTTTGTCTTGATCCTCGTTACGGGTGGCAGATATCAACGTGGGTAGATACATAAGCAAAGGAAAATCCTATTTCTTTCTTTGATTGTGGTAATACTTGCTGAGCTCTGCTATATGGCGGTTTTTCTCTTCTCCTTTTAAGAGCATAGCTCTCTCTCTCTCTCTCTCTTTCTCTCTCTTTGGAGAACATGTGCCAAGCTGGAACTGAAATTTATTCCATTCTCTACTAATGCTTTTATACAGTGAGCATCTCTCTTTCTCTCAGCGTAGTTCTTAGCATCAAAATTATACAAAGAAGGAAAAACAAGATTGGGAGACAAGGAAGGATCTCCAATAGAAACAGAATTTGCAGCGGTGAGAGATGCTTTCTTGATGTTACAATTCGGTTTTTTAAAATAATTCCTTTGAAAAATCCTTTTCATTAGTGAAGGAAATTGGTGCTGTAGTAGATGGTTAGAGCATATGTAGAAAGAGAAAGTGAGTTGCAGAGTAGGAGGAAGGAGCAGGAAGAAAAAGGAGAGAAAGGAGTTTGGCCTGTGAAAAAGAACGGAAAAGTTATGGTTTGAGTGGAAGAAATTGGTAATAAGTTTATTAAGAAATGTCAGAGCTTAATTGGAAACCAAGGAATTTATTGGAAGAAGTTCATTCCTGTTGGAGATCAAATTAAAGTATAGCCATAGTTTCATAAGATTCTAGACCTTTTGACCTAGAACCTCTTTTGACTTAACTCTCGTGCCCTAGTGCACTCTTTTGAGAGTTATACAACTTCAAACCCAGAAGTAGGCCTTTTTCTTCTTTCTATGAGAATGTTATAAATATTCCGGAAACATAAGAGACTTATTTTGAAGTTTTCAATCAGTAAAAGCACTTTGCAAGAACCTGTTGTTTTGGAATGCTTGCAATTTCTCTCCGGGCTGCATTTTCTTCCCCTTTTAGCTTCTATTCTACTGTATTTGTAACTTTTTAAAAAGAGATGGAATAGGAAGGTGGAAAGGAGTGAAGATGTTTTTCATGTGAGTTTGTCAACAGGAGAGTCGCGAGGGAAATTTGGATGAATAAGGGATAAAAAAAGAGGTGAAAGCGTGGAGGGGGAAGAAAGCACTGGAAGATTCTTTAGGAAGTGAGTAACTTCCTGAGATGGAGGAATCATTGAGAATTATTTATTCATGATTCAGTGATTTCAAGGAGCTTACACGATCATCCTGAGGATGATTTCTTTCAATTGCTGATTTCCCTCTCCATCTCTCTCCATTTGTTTTCTCCGGCGAAAGCCTGGGAAACTTCAAAGCTCACGGTCTTCCACTTTATTTCCCAATAGGATCTACACCTTCGTTACGAAACTTTTTTCCCTTTTAGTCTTCTTCTTTCTCAGCTATGCGAAAAATAAAAATGGACAATAGTAAAAGAAAGTAATGGGGGTCCGACATCGTGAGTTTCAAATACGAGAATATAACGGGGCCGTGGCCTCAGTTTGGTATAAGATTTGGCGACAGGCGATTTTTTAAAATAGAATTGTCTGTATTGTCAGTTTAACATAGGAAATGGGATACTCAGACATTCCGATGGCTTACCATTATAGATTAGAATATTACTTCTATTATTTTCCTGGATTCCTGGAAACCAATCCTATTGCTATTATTAGCCTTAAGCAAAGGGTTTAGGTAGCTTAATCAGATGATGGAAAGAGAGGTTGGATTATTGAGTGTTTAGTTACTCGTGTGGAAAGTGGAAGTATCTTTTCGGAGAACAGTAAGAGAAGTTCTAATTATTGCTTCTCGTCTAAATGGGTAGAGTTGTAATTTAAATGTCCAAGTCCCACTTGGCCACTTATACCGGTTTAGTAACTGCCGCCTTAGCTAAATGATCCTAAAGCACACACTGCACTGTAGAAATGAAACGCTGTAATTTTAAGCGAGAGTGCCAACACTAGAGTGCATTGGGCTGCAACATGTGCGGGTTTTGTCCTTCATTTCATTGAAAATATGTGCATCCTGGATTAAGGTACTGCAATTAAGAAGCATTTAAATCTTTCATTTTTATTTTTAAAATTAGTTGCACTCCGTCGTCTTTTCTCAATCAAATTCTATTTGCCGAGCTTTTGGGTAGAAGCTAAGACCATCTTTAGACTAAACCAACTTGTTATGGTGTTTACAAAACCTATTGTAAAGACCCTATTAAAATATAAATTGTATTGTCGTTTGAGTTTTTTAGTCAAATAATTTAAACAGTCATATAAGCAGTATAATGGGATAGTTTAAGTCGTTAAGTGTAAATTCTTTGGTGATTTTCATCACTTGGACTTTTGGACTATTGGATTGCAATATTATTTTTGATTAATCCAAGGGTGGGCTGCGTTACAGCGAAGATTTTTTTATATCGTTTTACAAAACCTTCTGTTGATTGTTGTGTATTACATGCCGAGCAAATGCAAAACTTATATTATTCTCTGCATTTTACACAAACTTTATTATCTTGAAAACAATCTAAAAAATGCTTGAACAATATACATGGAGATGCACTTGTGGAATTTTAAATAATCCTGCAGGCTCTTGATTATATCACAGTGCTGTCTTTGATATCTTTCATAAATAAGTTTCTATTTATAAATGTGCCCGACTTGAATTCACTCACTAGACGGTTTAGCATACAAACCATAAAGTCACGTTGTCATTTAGTTCTAACTTGCCTGAGGAAGGTCTATACAGACAATTTTACAGGAATTGACTGGGCCTTTTGTGCATGTAATAAATAATAATAATAATTTTGGGTTTATACTCCTATGAATACCCTAAGGTCTTACAGAGTTGTCAATCTTAAGCCTATAATCATTAATTCACGTAAAGTTTCAATTATTGATCCTACCTATGAGGACTCTTGTTACCATGTTTGTAGCTCGAACGAGTGGTCATGTGTTTTAGCGGTCAGGGGAAAACCCCAGTGATAAAAAAAATCTTTGATTGAGTCAAATTACAAAACAACACCAGGATTCGAACGATTCAGATCACCCTCGAATAAATCCTTGCCCATAGCAGTTACGCTACAACGGACTTGTCGGGCCTTGTACACAAAGATGGCAGTTACCCTCTAATGAAGACGACAGATATCCTGTCCTAATTATGAAAATAATTGGGATAGGATAATTACTCTCGCTGGGAGGATCATGGTTTTTTATTATTTGTAATTTATGAGTAATTTTGATTTTTTTTTTAGCTATTATTATTCTTTATTATTAGAGTAGCACAGTTAGGGACGCAGTGTGAAGACAAATATTAATGCAAAATAAAATGGGGTAATGCTTCACATAAAATACAGGACCCGTTTTAGTGCCCATGGTCACTCCCTTCGTTTGTTTGAAAAATTGTCCGTCGAATTCAAATCCAGTTTGTTCCAGTAGTTGTACCAATTCCGTTAGTCTTACAATAACTGATGTTGGAATATCTGGATTTGGACGTTCTTCAAGTTCTTCTTTCTTATAGATAAGGAGATCATTATGTGGAATATTTGTATACAGGGAAACTACATCCATAATGATTGAAAAAAAATTCAATCCTTGAAAAATTCTTTAATTGCTTAAGAAGTTCTGTACTATCTTTTAGATAGGTTGGTGTAGATTTTAGAACTGGTTGCAATGCTGCGTCAATTAGTTCTGAAATCATCTCCGTTAGACTATTGACAGATGATACTATAGGTCTTCCAGGACAATTAGCTTTATGAATCTGCTTTATTATTTTTCTTTATTATTATTTTTAAAAAGTTACAAAAATTAAAAGTATAGGACACTTTATATAATAATTGTAGAAAAAGGCTTTCCACATGCATTAGCTATTGTTTGGAGTTACAATACAAGACCCAGGAGTTAGTCATCTGTATTTAACAAAGATAAATATGTACTTGTATATGCATTGCATGACTATTAGCTCGTAATAATTACATACCATTTTTGAATTTGTGCCGCTGCGACTCAGCGCTTACACTGCTACCTACCCTCAGATGTCTTGATTTCCTGGAAAGATAAGCATCGGTCAACCCAATAACCCTGTGAGAGAGCTGGACCATTGATTAAGTTGATCTGCAAGTAGTTTGTGAATCTATGTATTTTTCAAGATGGTTAAACAAGACCGAACATACATGGTAGTAGGGGTTGCAAAGGTCTGTAGTGTTTTCATTTTCACTTGTGTCTATTAGTATTTGCCTAAGAGTTGTCTTGTTTCGAAGTGCGACTATTGAATTAAGCGTATCCCACAAGTCCCAATCATCCAGATGCATAGAGTCAAGAATTTTCTAAAGAATTTATTTTATTGTTGGCTGTATTTTTGAAATTCATTTTATTTTTTACATATATGAACGTGCTGACTGGGTACTGACCTGAAAGATTGCAAAAATAATTTGTTACAAACATTAACCCTGCAAACATGATTCCATTGAATTATTCAATTCACACTCAGGACATTCGCTGCGGCTCACGTTAATTCCAAGCCGAACGGTTGTATGTAAGGGTGAGTGGCTTTCAACGTTAAAAATGAGTTGTAACGTTTTCCCAGTGAGGTCGATCCCTGGCAGAAGCCAAGATGGCC